>CAEGAD010069224.1:0-38933 GCA_903067055.1 Poeciliopsis paucimaculata
ACCGCACTACAATGCAAAAAAGGAATAAGCGCCCCCTTGTGGTGACACACACTAAGCAATATAGTGACTTGTTACACATAGAAAATGGCAACCAGCCCACACTTGTACTGATCAAGTCCAGAAGACCCCAAAGTGCTTCATGCTATATTCAGTCATTCATTCAGTTGCTGCGACTGCAAACAAAAACTAAGTGAATATTTATGCACTTTTTTATGCTGCAGACTTTCATCTAACTGTCATTTTCACTTTGACATTAAAGAGTTTTTTAGTTGATGATGATTGATTTGTAAAAGCAATGAAAGGGTAAAACATACAAGGGGGTGAATACTTCTTGGAGGCACTGTTCCTGTTTGAATTATACAGCAGATACAATTTTTCTCTGATTATTTTTTACTTTTTTTACTCTTTAATTGTAACAGATCCATTTTGCGTGATTTTATAAGAAGTTGTTTGGTTTGGTCATGAGACCTGCACAACCCAGCATGCAGTTCTGATTCAGAGTGAATAAACTGGAATATTTAAAAACCTTATCAACTCAGGCACAAGGAGAAGCTATATCAGGTCGATCTGCCAGCGAAGCAGAGCAGAGCATCACGAGAGGTAGGAATCTGGTAATGCCCGCACCTCACGATGTCATGAAATGCAACAAGCCTTGACATTTCGACAGCTCACCTTCATTTTGTCCGCCTGAGACATTTTTTTTTTCCTCCTTGATCAACCTGGGGAAACAGAAAAGAAAAAATGAACAGATTGCTTAAAAAAAAAACACAAAGTGACTGAAACACCATTAATGCCAAAAATGAGTCCCCACGGTTGACCTCTGAACGATTTCCTGCCTTGCAAGTTATTCATGTTGTCAGTCAAAGTCTTCAGTGTGCGAGAGACAGGAAGTCTGCTCAGACTGGCTGAGAGAGTGCTGCATCTCACCACAAAAAGCTGCTTCCCTTCATCGCAGCCGCCTCCCCATTCCGCACTACGACTTTAAGCCTCAGAGACTGAGATATGCCTCTTAAATTAATCCACCCATCCCTGTAATTTGCTTCATGAGCCTTTCTTCTGTGTATCTGATTACTGTAATCTTGTATACTTTATCAAAAACGGTCTTAATGAGCTGAAGCTCGGATGTGAACACACCCACACCGAGAATCAAAGGCAAACAATGTGAGATAAACGTGGAAAATGACGTTTATTTTATGACGAGTTTGAAAAGATTTGTAGTTTTGTTTGCGCACGGGGGTTGAGTTAGTTTCATTTTGGCTAATTTAGTTTAGAATGAGCATTATTAGCTAGCTAATGATGTAACACGCACTGAAATTAGCCGGGCAATTAGCCCCCAGCTATTTAGTTACATTAACGAAGGTCAGCGGGACAGATAAACCGTCGTGTTTATTGAACTACCAACCATGCTAATTCTTCATTAGACAGTTCTGCGCAGCGTTAACCGACGTTATGTAGCCGCGTAGCTTCTGCTGCGGGACGTTATCTCATACGGCTAACGTTAGCGTCGCCCGTTCACCAAGCCGAGATTAACGCCGCGCCAGAGACATTCGGCGATAAATAAGAGATGAAGTCCCGAACAGGGTCGGGTAAACTTACAGTGTGCCAGCAGGGAGGGTGCTGAAGAATAAGACAGAGGCGCGGAGAGAGGAGAGACGAGCTG
Source organism: Poeciliopsis paucimaculata (assembly GCA_903067055.1). Lineage (NCBI taxonomy): Eukaryota > Metazoa > Chordata > Actinopteri > Cyprinodontiformes > Poeciliidae > Poeciliopsis > Poeciliopsis paucimaculata. The sequence continues at coordinate 1,661 of CAEGAD010069224.1, forward strand.
CCGAGGTAACGCAGACTTTGGCGGACACCTCGAATTCTTCAGATTCCGGTGCAAGCAGCTTCCTTTAGCACAGAGACCACAATGCACCAGGAGGGAGAGCGGAGCAGGCGGCAGCCAGGACCGTTAGCCTGCTCCACATTATAATGCAAAAATATCTGCGCACTAATTTAATTGTGCATTTTAACTGTTGTGTGGTCCGTAAAAATGCGGAATTAGAGTTATAACGTTCTAACAAAAGGAAATGGTATGTGTAAAAAATTAATTTCCAGTCTGCGCTGGATACATTTCTGAGTTTGTAAAACCAGTATTCATTATGCTAAAGCTCGGAGGACTTTTTGGTTAATCTGAAGTAAATTACAGTTCACTATAAATATATCCATATTTATGACTATAAATAATAATTTCACACATTGTACAATTAATTGGCAGGCAGACCTATTATTCACATTTGAAATGTACAAACTGAGAGAAATTTAATTGCAAGAATCCAATAATAGTAAATAAATAAATAGTATTGAAAAAAATATATTTTTTAAATTATCTAAAGCAAATGAGGTGGACAAGCAGAGCAACTGATGATGTCATCCAGGACATGGAGTCTCTGCTGCCCTGATGCCATTACAGTTAAGATACTGTCATACAGCGGCAGTCTTCAGCCAGAGGCCGCTTCAGATTCGTTGCGAGACTGACTGCTACCAGAGATCCTTCCTGCTTGAAGCATCACTATCCGATCTTTGAAGACTTGGGTGGTATCAGTTATGACATTTAATTAATATGTGGGATAAATCAATAAAATATAATGCATTGAATTGAGTGGAAGTTTGTTTGAAAAAATTCTTACTTGATAGGTAATGGTTCCTGCTCTGCTCTACCAGACACTTTGTAGAGATGTACCAGTTATTCGGCCAGAGATCGGAATCCCTTCTTTCACTAAGTTTAAGTAATAATTTAAGTAAGGGGTGCTTATTTAATTGGTTATATTATGAGTTATATACAACTAATAACATAATATGATGATGGTTTGTTTACTTTTATTTAATATTATGAATCGAAACGTATGATGACTTCTTTGTCTCGAAATAAAGACTTGTTAATAAACTGGACCTTTAGGGGAACTGACAGATTAGACCTAAAAGAAGCATGTAAAAATCATTTGTAGCAATGCTTTAAAAACAGCTGCCCCTTCCAGAAATTAAACAAATTTAATGCTTGTTAAATAGAGATAGAAATACATAAGGAATACAAAAACTAAACTATTTGCGGTTATGAGGCTATCACTAATTTTATAGGCCGTACTTCCGGTTTTATATACAACTGGCTCGTTGGTCTAGGGGTATGATTCTCGCTTTGGGTGCGAGAGGTCCCGGGTTCAAATCCCGGACGAGCCCTGTTTTTTTCTGTATGTGTTTTTTTTTTTTATGAGTAAAATATAGCTGCTAGTGTACACAGAGAATACTTAATCATCTTTTACTTTCCTTTTGAATATAAAATTAGAATAAAAAATAATTTCATGGATCTAAACGAAGAAACGTAAAAGGGGTATGTTTGCCTGTAGGATTTAGTTTATCCTGACCTCTTGTGGACTCTGATGGAATTACTGTTTTTGTTTCTGTTCGTTGGTTGAACTAATTACGGTACATACAATGGCTTATTTATTAAAGAGCTGAATTTGTTTTCTTTTTAATTCAGCACACTTCTATCCAAAGTGAAATAACATATTGTAACTTATTTTATCAAAGATTTTTCAGAGGTGAACTGTGGTCTATTTATCCAGGTGAGTGTTGAGGCCTCCGCCTGGAGTTTCTAACAAACCAGATCAGGCTGAATTGTGTTAAATACACTGGAATTAAAATCGAATCCTCACTGTGCTGCCTGGTTTGTCCAGATGGGTTTGTTGAAACAAAGATTTGTTAATAAACTAGATCTTTAGGGGAATTGACAAGATCAAACCTAACGCCAACTCCAACTCCATGAAGGTGAATTTGTTGAAGCAGGTGTATGATGCCTGCTTCATACACCTGCAGGCAAGTGCCTGCAAGTGCCTGCAGGTTAGATCTCTTTTATGGAGATCTAATGATGCTTATACTTATGCTTATACGATGCTGCGATACATTTAAGCTCAAGAGAAAGATGTTTCTGCTTTCAAGAAAAGAAACGTTACACATGAGTAGCAGTTTTGAGTCTTTGACACTTCTTTCTCCCGCTACACATCATGTAACAGCAAATAGTTCCAATGATTTTCAAAATGTCAAATGAGACTAATATGTCTTCCTGAGACTATTTGTACAAAATCTTTGTCTAGATGCTCAGAAAGTGCATGAGGCGACTTTAAAAAAAGATGCTTTTCTGTCTCCTCTCTGGGAGCTTATCTGAGCTTGCTGTTGTGACAGCGTCTCAAACCCCAGGCCCCCCTCCACCCTGGCTCAGTCCTGAACTATAAAAAGAGTTCAGGACAGTGCACTCCCTTTCTCCTTCTGTTACGGTGCAGCATCATCTTCACAGGCTCTTCCTATTATTTTCCATAAGCTTCTTACTGGCGCAATGCTTCACCAGTTGTAGAGTGCCCTCATATTGTGATACGCGTGAGTTTCTATATATTTTTTTGAGTTCATCTTTCCTTTATCCACCCTGGTTATATAGCAGAAGAAATTGCTGATAATTCTTGTGTTTTACACTGATGCTCTAATCCTGTTCTCCAGAGAGAGAGAGAGAGAAAAGACATTCTATCTATGATGTTTCCCTTCTTTTTCACAGCACAGAGGGTTTTTGGTGTTTTTCTTTTAAAAAGCAAAAAAAAAAAAAAATAAAATAAATAAATAAATAAATAAATAAATAAAATAAGAGTTTAAAAATGCAAATTTAATATTGGAATTTAAAAAAAGGATGAAAGACAATAGAGGCTTGGAAAAAAAATTAAAACAACCCAGGATCCTGACAATCTAATACTTAAATCTTACTAGGTTTAGGTATTAGATGATAAGCAATAAGAGACACTGAAAACTATTTGTCTATGATTTCCTAATAGTCATGTAGTGTCCCAACTTGATGATTTTGATCTAAATTGTTAATAATTGCCTTTATAGTCAAACTTATTGTTGCCTAAAATCTTAAAAGGGCTGTGTTATGTGTTTTCCTGGTACATGGTGCCATTTTATAGCACAATCAAGTAACTATGCTAAATATATAAATGAAATTTAACTTTGCAATGTAACATCTTGAAACTGGGCCTCTATTTCTTTAAGAAACTTCTGGACTTTCTGAAACTCCGCCTTCAGGAAGTCATCACAACATGGCTTCTCTATTAACCCTTTAACAACGTTTTTATCAGCGTTGCTATAACGAGCTCAGATGCATAGTTTCACTAGGTGTCTACTAATTGATGCTGACTAGTCTGAAGGAGCTGAATGGGGGCTACTCTATGAGGTGGAAGCAGAGAAGCTTGGAAACTGCAGCTTCGAGGAGGAGCTTTGTCCTAGAAGGAGGGGCTAGGTTCACCCAGGAGTTTAGCCCTCTGAATGGTTACCATGGGAGAGTCCAGGATTTCTCAAACACGCATGATAAAAATCAAGGCAACACTCCAGGCATGTTTTTGATCATTGAATAATATTATAACATGATGTAAATCTCAAAAAGTCAATTGTACATAATACAGCCCCTTTAATAAAACACGTTGGCCTTTGTGTGCAAGAAGGAGGAATTCTATTTCTATTTAAACTCTACTTTATAAAACTGGATGATTAGTCAAATGAATGTGTTTGTGAAAGGCTTGTCACCGCTATTTTGTTGAAAATAATATTTACTTTCATTCTCCTATCATAACCACAATGTCCTTTTAGAAGTAAGCAGCCGCCACCTTTTATTCTCCAAGCAGCACTTTCATTTCCTGCAGGATATTTTAAATCTCTTTCCTCTGTGGCACAGAGTGGCTGACAAATGCCCGGTTGTAAAATGCATCTCATTGACTGCTGACTCGGTTGTATTACATGGTGGCTTAAAGGGGCCACCGCAGTAATGGGGCCCCCAGATTTATCCTCGTATGTTGGAGGGAGTGTGTTAATATCAAGCGGTGGCCCCACCCTCAAACTGGGATTGAAGCTATCAGCCACAAAGCCAAAACCATATTCCTCCATCAATGTGTCAGTAGGAAAGCTATTAATAAGCGCTTTACTTTTCCTAAGTATCATGAGTATAAGCACAAGATTTAGTGAAATCCTTCCCAGAGCGCTGGAAATCTTGGGGGGATTTTCGCCCTGAAATGCATCCTTATGGACTACTCAGAGGTGTCAGAAGCCCGCGTTAAACTCAAATGTATTTTTTTGGACTTTAAAGTTTTTACTTGGAGCTGAAGTGACAAAATTTTGAGTGGAAGCAAATCTGAACTTTTCTAAAACTAACAGAAATCCTTTAGTCAGCTCTCATCAATGCAGACTGCAAGGTTCTCCAAAAAAAAAAAAAAAGCAACCCGACCACTTCGCATTTCAAACAGTCTGTTTTACAGCAACAAATTGACAATAACGGTTAGTTCAGAGCACTTTAATATTACAAAAAATAAAAAATACAAATGTTTTAATAAACAATCATTGCTCTGCCAGGTTGTAAAATTATGTAAATGTAACTTTAAGTTTACAAAAGCACACAACAGATTCCACAGGATTATTACTTATTTTAAAAATGCCTAAGCCCAAATATTTAAAAGCATTGCATGGAAAGTAATACTTCATCATTTTGACACACTCTTCATTCCAACATTGCTTCAGTTTATTGAGACCATTGTCCTCACTATATTTTAGATTTATCAGTAATATATTTAAGAAATTATGTAAAATCCACCTTTTTGAGCCTTTCCCCACAACCTCCTCTCCCCCCAGCTCCTTCAGGCTAGCCAGCAGCAATTAGCAAACATCTGGTGGAACTGCACATCAGCGGAGCTCATTATCAAAGCTACTTCTCAGTGAAGTGCTGGTAGAAATGTTGTTAAAGGGTTAATAGAGGAACCATGGTGTGATGACTTCCTGAAGGTGGAGGTTCAGAAAGAGCAGGAGTTTCTTAAAGAGACAACGCTCCAATTTCATAGCGTTGTTACAAAGTGAAATTTCTTTCAAGTAATACTTGACATATATAATATTTTATAACTAAAGGTTACATAGTTTTTGGTTGTGCTTTAATATGGTACTATGTGCCTAGAAAATACATAATATTGCCCCTTTAACAAAAACCCTATTCCATCCGAAAAAAGATCCAAGGTCATGATTCCGCTTCCACCGTGTTTCACTCTATGGGGTTCCTTTCATAACAGATGATAATGTCATTGAATTAAAGTTAACTTTCAGAATTGTGGACAAAGGTTAATGCTTTTAGAGACACATCTGTGGTTTAGTCCCACTTTTAAGTCCAGACATGAGAAGAATGCAGCAGATTTTAGTCGCCTAACCAGAACGCCGTAGAAATAATCAAACAGTTTCTGTCTTATCTTCTCTTTACTTTGGAAAAAACCTCCAGTTTCTGTGATGTGTCTGCTGTTACGTAGCTTTTTCAGGGTCAAATTCTATACATTGGACTTTAAAACACTTTGAGGACGATGTTTCTAGAATCCAGATGACTTTCGACTGATAAAGGCTGACGGAGAATCAGGAAACCCATTAGAGAGGTTCTGCTTGTTGGGAACACTAAACTAGAAACACAAATCAAAAAGATTCATTATGAATCGTTGGAGACGGTGAAGTGACTGCAGATTGTTGGAGGAAATAAAGAAGCTGTTCTATTGCTTATCAGAGATGATTTGTTTTTGTTAGATTCCTTTTTTTTCTCGGATGCCCTCCGTCTGAAATGTCCAGCCTGTCTTTCTGTCTCGTCCTTTATTTGCTTTTTCACCCCTGGGTCTTTCGCTACCTGCCAGCCTCTTTCTACACTGTGACTCCCTAATCCACCTGAGTGCATAGAGGACAGTTTTGACATAAGAAGAAAAGATAGTCCCCTAAAGAGAGGACCAGTATCTTTAGAGCCTAGAGGATAACCGGATTATGGCCGCCATTTTGAGCTGCAAGCACCCCCACTTCCCCCTTTTTTTTTATCCTCTCCTGCACCCCCCCACCCCTCCCCTCCACTAACCTCATCTCTTTGGAGTTGAAACGTTGCCCTTTCTTAGAAGTCCCTCTAAACACTTATAGGTACAAAACAACACAAGACAATTTTTCCACTTAAAACAACCAAAGCCTTTGTGGAGAGCGAAAAGAAGCGGATCATTTCTGCACACTTTGTCGTCCTCCAGCTGCTGTTCTTCTGCAGGGTGATTGTCTCTGTGCCTCCCGTGTGGAGGCCTGCCTGCCTGCAGCCACACCAAAGCAGATAACAGCAGCTGCAAGAAGGAAGATCAGCTGCCAGCCTCCGGACAGGGAGAGAAAAACATCTTATCACCCCCACCTCCAGTCTATTGTGCTCCACTGGATCTTTTATGTCAGATTATTTTGCCCTTGAAGAGACTCGGATTGCTTTAGATGATGTGAGGCAAATTGGAATAAAGACCACCCTCCCTTCCCTCCTCCTCTTCGTCAATGGTTGCCCTGATATCGCTAAGACAACGGAAACCTGAACGTCGATCATCCACCAGCCACAGCAGACCCGTCCACAGGAAAACACACCCCACCTCGTTCAAGAAATAATCCCTCTGGAGCCATTTTGGCTTTTTTTTGTTGTTTGAGGCAGTTTCCACTTCCACTCACTGAAAGACATGTATCTTTCCTGTAAATTGATTGCGCTAGTTTGATATTTTTTTCCCATTTTGTCAGGCTAGAACCACATAATGTGTGGAGTTTCATTCCAATTTCATGTGACAGAGGAACAAAAAGTTCTGCATAATTCTGAATTTTTAAACAACACTTTAAAAACAACACAGTTTACCAAAGTCCTGAACACCACACCCAGAAATAAAAACCGAGAATAAATTCAATAACAATAAGTGTAAAAATTGAAACTTCAAGTTCAAAGTCAGTGAGAAAAGATCAAGTTTAAGAGGAGATTTAAAAAAAAAAAAAAAAAAAAAAAAGCATGAAGAGACTCAGTTTGTCTGATACGTAAAGGTAAACCATTCCACAGTTTTGGGGTATCAGAGTAAAGAAGGCTGCATAGTATTTGGAAAAAATTTTTAAAAATGGTCTCTTGTGAGATTTTTTTTTTTCTCCTGTTTTGTTTTGGTCATCACACAAAATCCCAACAAAATCCAGCAAAGTTTCTGGACAATGTGAGAAAAAATGAAAAAAGTTGTAGTTATTCTCCTATTTTGTCTTAAAGGATTATGTGGTCTCTTTAATCCCCCCCACCTTGTCAGTGGTCATGAGTGGATGACACTCTCTGCGTCATCATCAACAAGCTCCCACTCGGTCCCGCGTGGCCCCCATTCATTCACTCATTCAGGCTTTCGGCTTCACTGTTCAAGTTTTTCTCCAGTCAGTTTGGACTTTTTGTTCCCAGAATCCTCCGAAACTAAACCAGCTTCTGGACTTTTCCCCCCCCCCTCAGCAGCTTTTACTTTTACGCACGAGAGGAGCATGAGCTTTTCCAAGCCGTGACTTGATTCCCTTTACATTTACAACATTAGCCCGTAAAAATGGCAAAACCTTTGGATCACATTAAGAGGCCCATGAACGCCTTCATGGTTTGGTCCAGAGGGCAGAGGAGGCGGATGGCCCTGGAGAACCCCAAGATGCACAACTCTGAAATCAGCAAGCGGCTGGGCGCGGAGTGGAAGCGGCTCTCTGACCCGGAGAAGCGGCCGTACATCGACGAGGCGAAGCGGCTGCGGGCTCAGCACATGAAGGAGCATCCGGACTACAAGTACCGGCCCCGGCGCAAACCCCGGGGCCCCCTGAAGAGGGACCGCTTGGTTTTCCCGCTGCCGTCTTTGCTCGGCGACGCGGCGGAACACCTGAAAGGGGTTAACCTGGACTCTTTGATCGTTTCCGGGGACAAACCCAGAACTCTGCTCTCTCCCTCTCCCTCCTCCCCCTCCTCGTTCTCTCTCTGTGAGCCGGTCGCGCAGTTCAGCGCCGGAGCTGTCCAGCGGATTGCGGAGATGCCGCGCGCTCTGGCCGAAGGCGCGCTGCCCTACGGCGCGCACGCCTTCGGCTACCAGGGGGGAGGGTTCGGGGGGCTGGCGAGCCCCGGACAGCACCAGCCTCCGTCCAGCCCAGCCGGGTACGTGGTTCCCTGTAGCTGCAGCGCCTGGTCCGCAGCCTCCCTGCACCCTCAGGTGGCGTACATCCTGCTTCCAGGAGGGATGAGCAAAGACTCATCATACGCTCCATCAAACTCCCCCAGCATGTGACAGACTGGAAAACAAAACAAAACAAAAAAACTATCAAATATTCCTGTAAAGGAAGAATCAACAAACGTGGCTGTGAATGTGTACAAAGGAGGAGGAAAATCTTATAACTCCAAGCTTTTAAAGAAACAAAATAAAAGCAGCTGAAGGAAGTTTCATGTCTGCGAACATATCTCGGTTTTTATTACTTAAAATGCACTAAGACAATGTAATCACTTTCACATGTAGCTTTAAAACCAGGAAGGGAAGAAAAACACTGCTCTTTGGTAAATTTCTTTCTGTTTCTCACCTGAACGCGATTCACATCAAGGTATGCTTCTTTGTTTTCACAACGAATAAAACCGATATTTAGATTATATCTGTGGAGCTGAAAATCTATTCATCTGGTGTCATTGAAAGAAAACAGCGTTTAAAATTAACTTTAGTCTATATAGGCCTATATATATGTGTGTGTGTGTGTAAAGACAGAGAGAGACTACTCCATGCAATAAAACAATACAAATCAGTGCACAACTGTGAAGATGAAGAGAACCATGAACAATTTTCTTTATTTATACTGATGAAAGTTGTACATTTGCGCACATCCCCCCAAAAAAGTGCAGCCAGTAACGCAGTTTCCTCGTTAGTAAACAGAGTCTACTGTGTGATTCTTTCTCTGTAAATAAAACTCTTCCGCACATCTTTGGAAAAATTAACCTGACCACACGCTGTGTAGAGCATGTTTGTTTGGAGCTTAAACAGAATAAAAATCTACCTTCAATATTGTATGTGATAAAGGTGCAACTAATGATTATTTTGGGGATGTAATTAGTCGATTAATTGGATAAAAAAATTGGCATATTCGGCTGTTTTTTCATTTTAACCTCTGAACCTATTTTTATGCAGTATTGAAAAACTATAAATGCAAATAAGCAAATAATTCATGTCCTTTCTTAAATAAGAAAATAAATATTTCACTTCCTAAATTGCATGAACTGAACATTCCTTTAGCCATCGCTTGATCATTTGGAGCAAAGGATCTTCACATGTTCTAACATCAACATGTGAAACGATAAACCCTTTCTGCTGGATATAAATACAGTGTAGGGCTAATCTGGTGGATATTATTTATTAACCGATTAGTAAGTTGATAGCAAAGGGTGCTTAATACAGGATGTTTCTTTTTTTCATTTTTTATTATAGAATTTGAACCAGGTGAAATTAAAATTATTTCACTTAAGGATCTGGGAAGAGCATGTTTACCATCTATCTTAATTCCAAGATGCACATTTTTGTGCAGTTTCACCTTAATTATTGCTTCTGGGAGTGTTTTGTTGTTCAGCAAATTGGATTTTTAATAGAGTTTGTATTACTGGATTTGCTTTTGTGACGGTAGGACAGAAAAAGGATTTTATCCCAAGATCAAATAGCTGGAATGTCAACAGCTAATGGTTGTTATGGAGACGTCTCTACTCTTGCGTCCTGCTTACTGGTTGTGGTGGAAAGATAAAAACGGGTCCAGTGGCCAGAAGAAAGTAAGTAGCTATCTTACATAACCCAAAATAAAAGACTGGCATGGGTTAATAATTAGAAATGCCTAAAAAGTTTGATCAGCATAAGAAAGTATAAATTTAAAAAAGGTACTTTTATTTTGAAGGGACAACACAAGTGATGGTTCAACTATGATTTTGCTTTAAGGGATTATTTAATACATCCTGCTGCAGGACCTCCCTCAGCTCTCCTCCTGATCCACTAAGTCTTTGCATCTAAATCAGCCGAAGCAAACTGTCCTAATTATTACACATATTCAAATTCAGGTTCTGAACTGGGTTATGTCAACCCTAATAACACAGCTGCATAAATTCACCACATTTGGGAAAATGAAACCACGTTACCCGTTTCAGCGCCAGGGAACATTTTGTTAGATAGCCAAACCTTGTGTCAGCTTTCAGGAATAGTCTGAACATGAAACTCTCTGATGGTCGATTGGAAATTTGATGCAGCTAAACGCAGGAGGCTCCTGGAAGAACGACTAGTTAGAAAACACAGAGGATCATTCACCATGAACATATAGCCAGAGTTATAATGAAATGATTTACACAGAAAACCTTTACAGGTGTTAGAATTGTACAGTTAACTACAGACCTAAATCTGCACAAATGAATGTGATTAAAATGACATCAATTTAATACAATCCATTTTAACCAGGTTACAATATATTGTGATATCAAAACTTATTTCAGCCACAATTAAGTTTTTTTTCATTCAGTTTCTCCACCCTTTTAAAGCAGCAGTATTTTACATACATGTATAACTGAAGGTAACAGTTACTTGAGTGTGCAGTAAAATGGCACTATGTGCCTTGAAAACACATAATACTGCCCCTTTAAACTTCAGTGCTAAATTTTCATTGTGCCAACTCTTTGAAGGTAGCGGGCAGCTAGACTGATGTTACTGTGGACTTTCACCTCTGCTGTGTGGGAATTTAGTCATTAGCATATAATAAGACATACGACATCTTCAGTCAGAGGCAGATTCACTGAAAGACTGACTGCTACTGGAGAGTCTTTCTGCCCAAAGCATCACCATACACAATGGCCCTGTAAATATACTTTAATGATTCCCCTTTAGGGCAAATACAGTATTACTGATTTTGAATTGCATGAAACGACATCATTTGGGAGATTATAAGCGCCTGCTGTTAAATTTTATGGAAAATTTATTCAAAACTTTGACTCAAAGTTCCTAAAATTACAACAGATGATCTATTTTCATCATAGATTATGTAGATAAATGTAGTTATATGAAAATCCAACAGATTTGGAACAAGCGTTAACACAAAGTAGCAACCTGATGCAAAACATAGCTGCAATATACATAAAGACCACTAGATGTCAGCAGATCATTTAAAATAGTTCTGTGAGGGAACAATCTGATGCCCTTTGTTGGCATCAGAGGGGGGGGAAAAAAAGCCCAACACCTTAAAGAAGAAATTGAAGATATTCTGTTTATTGTTGCATATTTATCCCATCATCCAGCTCATAAACAAACCCTGAAAAGAAAACCAGTTCCTCTTCAAAAGCAGCCGCTGAAGAAACACACAGATTTCCATCAGAGCTCACATCCCACAGCCGGTTTACTGTGAGCTCTTCACTGACGTGTGTCTCATCAAAGCCGGGTGCTTTCGCTGAGGAAAGGGGATTCACTCTCTCTCACTGCATTTACTGCTGGTCACAACGGTAAGCGTCATAAAAATAATCATCTCACAACAATATCCGACAGACAAAAAGAGGAACGTTTATCTTAGCAAAAGATGATTCCTTTGTGAAATTGATTTTAGGAAAGTGTTTTAGGGTTTTAGTCGAGTCATCTGGAGAGATCCACGCAGACACACTGATTATAATCAGATACAAAAACATAGATCAATGATTCAAACAGCTGTCAAGCCCAGGTTTTATACAAACAGCTAAACGGTGACAGAAATCCAATGAAACAAAAAGCAACATTTTTGCCCAAAATAAAGTCCATTTTCTTGGTAATTTAAGGGACCATTTAAGTTCTATACATATTTAAAAATTGTTTATATTTTTTTGTGTGCGTCTATATTCGATCTAACTTCTCACTCAGAAACTCTTCAACGCTGTCTGTGTTCCATTTGGTGATGCTGAGCTCTTCAGCGATGTTCCCGTTATCGTCCAGGAGCTTTAGGATGGGATCGGAGCCTCTGACGTACTGCGCCATGGAAACGGGAGACAGAAGACGGGAGCCATGTTAGAAAAGCACATAAACGTTTGGTAAAAATAGATGATGGCAGAAAATGATAAGATATGGGCTGAAAATGATCAGATTAGTCGCAATTAATCAATTATTGAAATAATCGCCAACTAATTTAATAATCGATTAATCTTAACTGAAGAATACGGACACAAAAAATGCAATTTGGTGTATAATATAATATATTCAGAGCAGTAATTAAGCTAAAAAGGTACAAAAAACATATAGAAGATAAAAACACTGCAGTCTGTAAAAATGTTTCTGTCAAAACTCCTCCAGTGGTTCGGTTTTATCTTCACCCAGTCTAACTAAAGGAACGTTACAGTGTTTCATTTTAGGCATTCAAATATTTTTATTATTTAAAAAAGAAATTGAATTATTTGTTTGTTTGCATTTTTAATGTATTTTTAATATTTAAAAAAGTGTTTAAATGGAACTGGTAAAATGTGCCATTTTTCAATCCGATCAATCAATCGTCAGAATAATCGATTAATCGTTCACTAAAATAATCGTTAGTTGCAGCCCTACACAACAAAAGAACATAACTCATCAGCGCTACCTTGATCTGAAGACCTTTAAACATCTTGGGCATCTCGCTCCTGACAAAAGCTGAGGGGAAAAAGCAGAGGCAGAGGTCATGTGGACGGACAGACGGATGCGGCAGAAACAGCTGAGGTAACGAAACAGATGGACGTCCAACTTCTCTTTGCAGAACTTACCCTGGACTTGAGGGAACCTCCCCAGTTTTCATCCACACACCTCCAGGATCGCTCCGGCGTAGAGCTGCGAGGGAAAATGAAAAAAAAAATAATAAAAAAATGAAGAGGCGTGCATGAGTCTCTGCTGGAGGGGCGGAGCTTAGCGTGGAGGAGCAGGGCCATAAATAAGCCGTGGCATCTTCTTCAAGGTCATTAAGCAGCGAGCCTGAGCATATGCAGCAGGGCTGATGGATGACGAAGATGAAGATGAGCTTTTCAACAACCAATACCAGTTAGAAAGAAAAGGTAAAGCACTCAGTGACACTTCTTCACAGTTATAGTTTGGTTTTGATTAAATATATAGATGAGATGAGCCAATCCTACTATGGTTGGGCAATAAAAATTTTTAAGTCAATCAAACTGGCTTTTTATGGAGATTTAATTTTTAGAAAAATCAAGCTATACTTTCACTACTTTCACTTTGTAGTTTCCTATGTCTGTTGTTCCACGGATAGAATGAAATGACCATCAATCCATCAGGGATCAGTTTTGTAATGTCTCCTGATGCTGGGATATGGTGGGAGGAGTCGTGTGGGTTAATACACACCACAACAGAACATTTTGACTTATTCACTTGTAGCTTTGGCATCATTAAATTTGGACTACAGAAATAAAAATAAAATAGATTCACAAAACAACTAGCTACAAGTCCATAAAGCTGTTTAGAACTTCCACAACAAATACTGTGATGGAAACTGTTAAAAAAATGTAACAGGTAAAAGAGAACACTGAACAGATTGAAAAAATATGACCCAGATGGAATATAGATATAAACGAATCACTAGGAGAGACTGAATTCAGTGTTTCTGCACTGCAAGAGCACAGCAATATGTATTAAAGGGGTAAAAAAGCTGACTTTACATGATATGTCCCCTTTATAAAAAGAAAGGGAGAAAAAAAAAAATCAATTCAAATCAAAAGTCAGATTTACTATGGAAGAAAAAAAAAAGATTTTATGTTTAAACCTCAAGTCTCTTTAGTCACTCATTAATGGCAGGCAAAATATAAGAAAGATGTGATTTTGAGCGTTCTTTAAACATTCACAACTAACCGATGTTCTTAGATGGTTTCTGTTAAGGTTATAAAACATCTGATAAGGACAACTTGAAAACGGTATCAGCCAGGAGAAATCTTCATGATGGATCTCCAGAATGCATAGGGAGAATTAAAAATGTGCATTTATGAATGAAAATGTTTGTTTTCCAGCGTTTCTCATAGAAGGTCATCACGCAGCAGGCTTCCACGCTCTGAAATGCGTGTCTCACAGGTGTTATCATCGATTGTTCTCCAAAGAGGCCTGAAAGATGGAGATAAGTCAGGGGCAGAGCCGCAAACGAGCTGAACTCAACCTGCTCATTAACCCACAGGGCTCTGCAAGGAGCCTAATGACTCACCACTCATGTCCAATCCAACAACTAAACAGATTCTTAAGGGACATTATTGTTGCTGTCTGAGGGGGAAATGTGCTGAGAGGCAGTGTGGTTTCTACAGGTACAACAGGGGGGATGGAGAGAGGAGGGCAGTGCAGCAGGAGGCAGCCGATTGCTCTTCAAGTGACAGTTTTTACTCAAATCGTAAGGAGGAGAAGAAGGAGGAGGAAGAGGTAATCTTGGCTGTAAGCGTCTTCTGGAATAGAGTTATCATCAAGAGGTGTAATGAGGTGTTCACTACACTTTTGAGAATGTGCTGTTGCTAGGATACTACACACGCGCTCCAGGGGATTTGCTTAAATCAAAAGAGAGAGAAGAAAAAAAAAAAGAATGCTGTTTTCCCACCATCAGTTGAATGTGTGTTTATCCATCAGAGCTCAGTGAGGGTTGCTCTGATTCCTGCTGTAATCACAGAGGGGATCGCCACAGAGACGGTCCCGGGGCAAAACCTCCCGATTCAGCCCGACACAGGGGTGTTAACAGAGGCTGGTAAAGCTTTGTCATGATGGAGTCTCACAGTAGTTACAAATGTGTGCAAAGTTTTGCCAGTATTCTAGTAATGCCGTAAGCCCCCACAATTTCGCAATTGCATCGTTTCCATCAAATAAGAAACTCAGTCGAAAATCACATGTGAAGAAGCTTGTTCACGCATATAAATCATTAAAAAAAGCCATCCTCCTACTAGTTCCTGTGCTCTTCTTCAGGGTTTGCATCAGTAGCAACTTCCAGGTGTTCATAATATAACTTGTGTGATGTGAAATAAATGATTCCCTTGCAGTTTTGCAAAATAAACCAATTTCATGTGTCCATTAAGCTAATCTATTTTCACAATGTCAAACTGCGTTCTATGGTCAAAGGAATCTCAGCTGATGACAGACGGCTCAGAGATGATGCACAGCTGCAAAGTGTCAACAAACCCACAGACAGATGGCAAACTGAGCTGCTTTTAGTAGCGGCGGAATGCTAAAGAATGCGACCCTCTGTCAAGAAAAGCTGACGCATTCTGACAGATCGTCCTGCATTCCTTATACCGTCTTCAGTTTGCACCTCTGACATTGTAAACTATTCTTATTTTTACAGGCATTCCCTCTGTTCTCTAAATAAGCTCTCGTCGAGCCCACCCCAGCCCTCTCCCTGCCTTACCTTGCGTGATTCCATCTGAGCCTCCTGCTGGCAGCACTGCCGGCAGACGGGCTGCAGCTTGGTGAGGCTGAACTCCCCCAGCAGGTCGCAGGAGCTGCACAGGAGGTTACTGGAGAAGCCCAGCTCCCTGCAGGCCTCGGACGACAGCTCGGCCCCGCACGCAGACAGCTGCAGGTTAGATGAGGCGGAGATTCAATTAGGAACCGAATACGTTCATCACACAGTCTCAAGAGGAACTCGAGTGTCCTCCATGAGAATGACACTGGTTATCGTCCAGTGTCCAGTAGTCAAAGAGGTTTGACTCAGTTTTAAGATGGTCTTTATCACCTTTGACAACCATTTAAAGCTGGCCTTGAGTGTACAAAAACATACAACAGATTTCAGTCCATTTATTAGACAAACCACTCCAAAATGTTCAAGTTACGTTTAGCAACAATAATTTAAATTTCTGTCTAACGTTACCAAATATCAGTATTTGATCAGATCTGTTTTTTGGACATATGGCCCCTGACATTTGATTTTACAATATTTAGCTATAAAGAGCCGTTAATAGTTAACTTTAGAGTTTTTCACATCTGATAAGCCGCTAGACTCTGATCGATTGGGGACCAAAATTGTGACATTTGTTCCATTTTCATTTGCTGTGGTTCAAATTCACATGGCACTGTCAACTAATTGAAAAAAACATGTTCCCCTTCTCGCCTGTTGTGGCGCTGCACTAAGGACCACTGAAGGAAACGACATGAAAACCTCTGAAGACTACTCCCGTCTTCATAAAATGTAAATAAAATGGAGTGACATCAGATCTTAGTGGTTGTAGGATTTATTTTGTCTTTGGTAAAAGATCTAGAGCCTAACCCCTAACCCGTCTCACGCTAGCACTAGAATCCCTCTTTTGTTTGTTTTGGTTGTATTTACCCAGAATGCCCTGCGCTATACTGCACTTCCTGCTTTTGGAGACATCGGGGCTTGATTACACATTCACACCTCCCTGAACAAACCAGACTTTATAGGCAAAAGAAATGGAGTTTTAAACAGGACCGGTGTGAATGCACCCTTAGTGATTGTCAATGTGAAATGGGGGTACAAAGGCAGGTGGGTAAATTGGCCCTTTTCTACCTAAACCTGGTAACGATCTGATCATTTTCATACAAGTATGAATGCACTAGCTTTGGACCAACACCACAAATTAAGACATGAGAATTTGCAGCAATAAGCTACTGCAAATCACACATTTATTTCTGGACTATCAAGATGCCACCGAATAAGATTTCAATGCCTTTTAAAATAAGACTAAAAAAAACAAACCTAGAAGCATATCACCAGATTAGTTAAGATGGTGATGGCCACTCCAAACAAAGTCAATGTTTGTAGTGGTCATCAAAAACCTGGAAGGGTACCCCACATGTCTAACTCAATTGATCAAGGGGCGTTTCCACAAAATACAAAGAAAATGTATGTAAACTTCTAAAGTTGAAAAAAAAAAGAAGAAATATATATGCATATATATATGTGTGTGTGTCTCAGAATATCATTATTCTGACATTTATCAAATAGAAATAAGTTTGGTAATTATAAGCAATATTAAATAAGAAAACTTCTTACTGAGGGAAAACGAGAAATACGTATTTTAATTCTTGTTTTTGGCTCGTTACATTTATTGAACAGTAATTTAGTCAGAAAACAGGATGGAGAGAGGAGGAAGCAAATGGCACCAGGCCTGGAATCGAACCCACTTTCCTGTGTTTTTCATAAAGTGACCGGAAATAACTGATTTCAACTGTATAGTCTCGTGCCCTGAGCTGTATTTAGCTTTATTTTTGCTCTGACATGAAAATTGAAGATGTTGTCCTTATGTTGAATATTTTGTACGGACTTCAATGACTTTGTAAATATTTTGGCCAAATTAAGCTTGCATAATCAATAAAGTGCGCTCACAAAAAACAACTGTTTGGTGTATTTGGTGTTATGAAACTTCATTAGATAGAAAAAAAGACGAAAAAAAAAAACATTTCCGCTCGCCAAAAAAAAAATAAAAATCCAAACAGTAAGTTATGTTTCTTGTCATCTTGTGTGGTCAGCTGCTCCAGCAGCTTCTGAGCCGCTCCACTCATTTTGTTTGCGTTTTCAGCTGAGTTTATGTTCGCACTTTATAGAAGGTCTTCCTTTAATTTTCGGTACACGACGACACTGTAGACCACGAGCGCCCTCTCCGTGCCACGTAACTTTAACGCTGAACATGATTTTAAATCTCAGTTGTAGTTCAGCTTTTATACAGACTGAGTGAATTTGGAACACCGGAAGTCAAATGTTAACGTTGCCTCTCGGCGCCAAAAACCCTGTAAATGAACTGTTCAGATAATTTCTGATAACAATATCATCCAGATTTACAGTGTTGAATGAATAAGCTCAATTTCTCCTCTTGGCTCGCAGCAGTTCATTGGAAGAGCCACGTCATGTAGCGATTCCTGGAACAACAGGATGCGGCGCTCTGAACTGAACGATGGACTGTAAGCGGCCACCAGCCGACTGTAAGCGGCCGGTAGAGACTGTAAGCTTGTAGGGAGTCTCCCTATGGCTAACACCGGCTCGCTCAGCGTTAATAAACTCACCGTCTGCAGCAGCGACAACAGCCACAGTAGGTACACCTCTCCCGACATTTTGGAACCTGCTTTGTTAGCGAAACTACTACATACAATGGTCCTTTATTAGTTCTCTCGGGGAAATCTACATTCGCCTGAGTAATGTTCAGTTTGAAAAATAGATTTGTCTTTTTCTTTTTCAGCTTATTGTCATACAACAAACACTGTCGCTTGAAAAAATTTTTTTATTTTTTTAAACAAAAATGTAATTTTCTATTCCTTTCATTTTGTAAATTTCTTTCATATTTTCTATGCTGGCATAACTAAAGCCGACTAAAAATCTCTTCCTTGTCTTTATTGAATTTCGAGGATGATGAAAAGAGGGCGACACCTGTCGTCTGGTTGAGGTAAAACAGATGAAACTGTCCAATCCGGATTGAATAGGCAGGAATAGTGGACGAATGGAAAGCCACTGCTGGCTGGTGGACTGCTCATACGTCCAATAGTATGGGTGGCAAATAGGGGTAATGTGTCTGTAGTGCGGTGGTAGCCACAGTCGGTGCGATAGGGGACACTGGCAACACCGACTGGTACCAGTCTGGTTCCCCAATCCGACAGGAGAAGTTCGCATTCTGCTTAAATGTGCTGGGTTTTGAGGCGGTTTACAACCCGGGACAATGAATGAAGAATGGGGATCTACCATTTGAGGTGACTGGAGGATCTGGATGTTACAAGATATCCACACACACGCTCCTGAGAAACGACGGAGGGAGAGAGAGAGAGAGAGAGAGAGAGAGAGGGCCATGCTCACACTCCCCAGCCGCTGAGCAAACCCCCCGCCGCAGCCGCTGTTTGTTTTGCTGTTGTCTCTTCCGAGGATGGAGTGACCAAATCCCCCTCCGGATAATTTGATGGGGTTGCTCAGAGTCATGATGCCGCCCAAGTTGCAGCTGCTGGCGCTGCTCGCGTTCGCAGTGGCCATGTTCTTCCTGGAGAACCAGATCCAGAAGCTGGAGGAGTCCCGGGGAAAGCTCGGTAAGTGGAAGCGATCCCCGACGGAACGCGGCCCCAAAACGGGACCGCAGCACGGCGCGAGGAGGCGCGCGGGCAGAGAGATGCGGGCGAGCCCTCATTGTTGTGCAATGTGGGTCAGTTAGAGACGCGAAGCTGCGCCTCATCCATCAAGCATGCTCCGTCTTGTTCCTCAGAAAATATGGCACACGGTCTTTCATTATTTACTGATGCAGGAGATACTGAACTTTGCGTGACTGATAAAAACATATGTTACTCGGCATGGGGATTGGTGATCACGTTAAAATGAGTCAGGGAGGAGCAGTTCGGTGGTTTAGTGCAGAATAAGGGACAGCAGGTCGCAGTGGTTTTTATCACTGATTGATCAGTCCTAGGAAATACCAGGTGACATCCACTCATGTCTTGGTCCATCTTAAAGGCAGCATACTTTTAAAGGTATGACCACTAACACATCTACACTTCCAACAAAACACAGCTGGTTGTTGAAGTGGATTCCCACCGTGATATTTCACTAAATACATTTTAAAGAAGTGCTGTGAAGAAGAAGAAGCAAATTCTGTTTTGTGTGTATTTGGGTCATGACATCACAAGAGGCAAAGGCATGGAGCTGATGTTGTGTTTGCTCTCATAAGCAGGAATTTCCCAGTTTCCAATCGGGAGAGACAATGGAGTCAGAATTACAACAGAGGAGGTCAGAGGTTATCGCCAAAAAAACCCCTTAAGTTTAGCATTGTATTTGAGCAGTGGCACCCACGGTGCAGTAAAATGTGAGCATTCCTTCAGTGTTTGAGCTCATATTGTTGTCCGTAGCAACACAATAATTAACAAATCTAATCCGACTTGCAACCAGAACACGCTCACCTCCAGCGTTCTGAAGAGACCCAATGCAGTTTGATGGTATTTCTGCTCAGAAATGGGATTTTTCAGAGTTTTGTTTTTTTTGAAACAACATTTCAACATCTGAGGTCAAAGGTCATAACAGATATGGCTGGAATGGTACAAACTACTTATTAGCACCTTTTTTTTTGCCTTTTTTTTTTGTCTTTTCATCATTCCCTTCATCGCTATCGGTTCGTATTGCTGATACAGCGATTAGCTAACTCTTAGCAGATCCCACAGTTTCTCAACTTGCAACTGGAAGACGCTCGATTCAGGTGTGATGTCATTCCGACTTCCAAGATAAACCAAATGTGCCACCAATAAACAGGAGGAGGGAAGATTAGACACCTCTGAACAGGGAATCCGATTTAAAAACTTGCGAATACAGTGGGCAAGAAAAGGCAACCAACCGTGATCAGCTGCTTTACGCCATGTCATCAGAGGCATGCAGCTGTGAAAAAGCTTGGTTTTGGAAAAGTGGAATTTAACTTACGTTACAATTTACAGCAAAATAAAAGAAAAAGCTGATCATGCATGTTGTGCAGATATCTGAGGTGAGTTTGTTTGCAGAAAAGTCTGGCTGCCATGTTTGATACAGCACAGTTTCAGAACATGTTACATCTGCTTCGTGTTGAAGCCGTTCAGAAGTTTTCCGGCTCTCGATTCATGTTTGAACTGCTGCAGGAAAACATTTCAATAATAGCGTGGCCGGCAACCCTAACAAATTTTGCCGGGGAATAAATTGTCCCAGAAATGATGGCGATAAACTGTAATATCGCTGTATCAAGACAGTTTTCAACTAAAATAATGATGACGGCACAATAATGCAAGACTTTTTGCTCACAATGCTCCATACTGCAACTGGAAGACATTTTAAATGAAAAATAAAACCAAACAAAGACAATAAATAAGACAAACATAAAACACACAAGTGAAACCACACATAAAAAAAAGATAATGATGTCCCTGTTAACAAAATCACCTTTCAAAAATAATAACGATCAGAATGGAAATTCTAATTTATTTAATGATACAATAGAAAATGAATTGATTAATTGCTTATTGAGATAGGCTTGGTAATAACCTGAATTTGTGGGGACACTGCAAATCCTCCCCTGCCCCGTTTAACCAAATTCTCCTTTGATTAAAAGAAAAAAATAAAGTGGCCGGTGGTGCCCTCTGAAATCTCATCGCCAGCTCCCACGGGGGTCCAATCCC
This sequence comes from Poeciliopsis paucimaculata, assembly GCA_903067055.1. Taxonomy (NCBI): domain Eukaryota; kingdom Metazoa; phylum Chordata; class Actinopteri; order Cyprinodontiformes; family Poeciliidae; genus Poeciliopsis; species Poeciliopsis paucimaculata. Next base: position 22,773 of record CAEGAD010069224.1, read on the forward strand.
AGAAAAGATCTGGGACGTTGCAGGATTATCAGTGCAGCGCCTCCACTGAGGGGATTTTTGAGGAGCAGCAGCAGACCTGAGCAGTCGCTGTGATGGGTGCAGCCGAGGCGTCTCGGAGGGATTCACACCACATCCGAGCTGTTTTTTGACGAGACGGCGAGTCTGGCGCAGAGCAGATTCCAGACCGGCAGCGTTCAGACAAGTTCCAGCAGGAGAAGCGCAGGTGTGACCGGTCACAGCTGGGATGCATTCCAGTTAGGTGCTGCAGCCTCAGGGCTCTTACTCTGAAGGGTCATGAGAATACTTGGAAAAACTTTCTGAGACGCGCTGCCGTCAGTCGCTCAGACTGCAGCTGCACGTATAAGACTGTTTGATTTACAAACACAAACCGCGTTTCCATTAACCATAGCTTTGTGCAACTTGACATCTCGAAAATAGATTTGTTTAAAATAAGCATGGCAGTTTAAAACAACCCTCGCTTTTAGATAAAAGATTTTGCCGCTAGGATGGCGTGTTTTTTTGTTGTTGTGGTTTTGTTTTGTTTTTTTTGGCCGTATCAAAATCTGGTGTGTTTCATGAAACTGTAATGGAAACCCTTTTTTTTTTTTTGCATCTCACAGTCACACAATCAACAACCGGATGTTGCCTCTTGCGCAACCCACGAAGAAGAAGACGACAGGAAGTAGTTAGAGGATGAAAGTGCAGCGTGGTTTTTAGTTACTTATCGCATTAACAAACTTATTCAAGTGTGATTTTTTATTGTTTTTTTGATGTAACAGAAACACCACAAAATTGTGGGGTTTTTTGTTTGTTTGTTTTTTTTTTTGCATATTTGGAATGGAAACTAAACTAATATGGCTATTACACAGATAGTTATAACACGCAATGTATAACAATATGCTGAGGTGTGAGAGGGGTGTGACTATCAGAGAGCACAGATAGATCGGCCAGGTGATAGACCGACCCCATTTCCTTCATTCAGCTGAAACTTACAGTTGGGATGAATTGATGTGTTGGACTCATGTTAATATTGCTGTGATGGCAATATTAATATAGTGTGTGTATGTGTGCATATATGTTTATGTATGTGTTTTATTTATTTATTTTTTATTTCCTTCATTTCACCAGGTAAACCCTGTTGAGATCTGGATCTCATTTTCAAGAGGGATCTGGGTGTTACACACACACATACATATATATATATATAATATATATGTATATATAAATGCCAGGTGTTTGGGCATAATAGTGCTGATTATAAAAGCTGTCTCAGAGTGTTACTCAGACCTCAGCACCCTCCTATATCTCCTGCTTAACATCCCTCGTGTGTGTGTGTGTGTGTGCGTGTGTGTGTGTGTGTGAGATGTCTCACACGATGCTGCATACTTTCTCTCGATAGCGGCTGCTTTGTTATAAGTCACAGTGCAGCTTGAAAGCCACACAGAGATTTAGCGTGTCGTTTCTCATTAGTTCAGTTGATATTATATTTTTAACTTTTCAAAAAATATAATATGATCACATCAGACCGATAAATCATCCTTGGTTTCCTTAATTTTGGGCGATCGGTCGATACCTCAACATGAATCCATCGATTTCATCTACCTCAGCAAAAGGTCTGAAAATCAGATTCTGTCGCCAATAGAGCGACTTTGTCGCTATATTTAGTTTCTTTTGAGATAGCAAAAAAATCAGCTTTTATTTTTTGGCTTTTCTTTTTTCTATGACTTTTTTTTTTTCATCTTGGGATGTAAACAAATCAAATTAAGGCATTAATACGAGGGGAACAGACATAGAAACAATCCTAAACAGAGTGTTATTGAGTGTGTTTCTGTTTACATGGTTCATAAATGGTTAAGAATGAAGCAAAAAGAAATGAAACATTACATAAAGAACAGAAAAATAAATAAATGCATAAACGTCCTTGATTATGTTGCTGATGATAAAGTACTTTGCATCATTAATAATAACTATAATTTAACTACACAGGATAAGTAGGAGACATAAATGAGGCTTTTTAAAAATCGGTCAGAAAGCTGCACCCGTAGTCCTCTGTGTTGATGGAAATGCTCCTGATGCTGAAGTGAGAGAGAGAGAAATATCCTGGACTGTTTCCACTTTTTACACGAGCCACACATGTTGCCCTGTTGCTTTCTGAGACAGCGAGGGGATAATAAATGTTTCTGCGAGACGGACTGATGAAGCCGTTAGCGTTTCCTGTCGTGTGTCTGAAAAGGTCAACAGCGTCACAAAGACATCAGGCAGCACCTCTGCTTCCCTTGCCGGGCCCTGTTGATGCGCAGCTTAGACATCTATTTATATTTCCTGCTCTCCCACACAGTTGTTTTCCTTGTGGCAGCTCAGAGCTGTGCAGGGTCACACAGAAAATGATGGAGTCTTTCTGGGCTGAGCTGAGATCGGCTTCGGGAGCCGAATGCGCGTTGGTCAACAGTGTTTTGGACGGATATGAAGAGACGCCTTATCGGCCCGAGGAAGGCAGAAACACCTCGGCTGGTTCAGGACACATGATCACACAGACCAAAAAGTAAAGGTTAATTGTGAAGTGGATGGAAAATTATGCAGTTTTCATGTATCATGAAAACGGCAAATATCTGCCTTTGGTGAGAAACTTCAAAAAACACATCAACCTACTCATGTTAGCACAACTTGAACACATTAACAGTTTTTTTCCATTTTCCCATCAGGTTGTTGTTTTTTGGGGTTTTTTCCAAACAAAACTGGGCTGATGGAAGCAGCTTTGTGGTCCATCGTTGTTAGCGGATGTCACTTGTGCGTCTGGTTTATGGGCGTACCAGAAACGCGCAAATACAACAATTCCAAACGGAACCTTTGTATGTAAGAAAGAAAAAAATAAAGAAGGAAAGCAATTAATTGAGTTAAAAAAAAATTCTGTGTTAAAATCAATGTAATGAATTAATCGAAATAACGTGTTAAAGTTCTGACCCTAGTTATAGTGTGATTAAATGTCTTTCTAATTTGGTGCTTCAGATACAATTAAAGCTATAAACCAAGACTTAGAGGATGTCATAAATTTGTAATTTTTTTCCTAGTTGTCGCCGAAAAAACTCCATAAAGTTCAAACAAAATTAAACAGTGGGCCAGTATTTGCAGATTCGCTCATTTGTGTGTGTTTTTTCGTGGAACGTAGGTCCAAATTATTTGCGGATAATTTGCGTGTTTGCAAAAAAATTTTTTCTGAAATATTCAAAAGAAAATGCAACTTTGATGCTTAGATGCCTAGGCGCCATGCTACAGAGCAACCAATCCAGGAACGCCACCCATTTTCCTTGGCGCCGATTGGCTGAACCACAAGAGCAGAGATTCAGATGTCAGCTTCTGTGGTAGCGCTGAGATGTTTTCCACCGTGTGTATTAATGCATAATTTGGTATATTTGGTAAGTGAACTTTAAAATAGGCAGTTAGAAGTAATATATAAGTCAAAGCTATGATTACGGGTTTGAATTTTAAACCAAATTTTGAATGAAATCTATTACAGCTGTTGTTTTAACTACAATAGACTTCTGTCCTGCTGGCGATAATCTGGTCGCCTGCATGGACAGGTGAGCTCCTTCGTTCACCTCCTCCTTTAAAAACATCCACACACTCACCCTCACTGCTGGAAATGAACCCTGGAGGCGCTCCCCTCGCCGCCCACCATCACAAGAATCTGTTGACTTGGCGAGAAAACTTTCTGATGAATGACCGGAGCGGGCAGACGTCTGTGTATGGAAGCAGAGAGTTATGTGGGGGCTGACGGTCACGATGCTGACCTGACGGCACGCTCCCATTACCAGGTACGCCTGCTGTAGATCCATCTGTGCCGTGTTGCAAGGCTGCACACGGGCCATTAGAGGGGACAGGTGGTGTCCAAACCCACATGGAGATTCCACAAATCATCTCCACACACCATGCTGAGGCTGGAAACTACAGCGCATTGTTAGGTTACAATGACAGCATCTACAGATAGGACTTCTATGTTGTTGCTGTTTTTTCACGCATAAATCCTCAGCAAATAAATGTCAATATCAGACAAAGATAACTTAAGTAAATACAAAAATTATTTGTTTTTTTTTAAAACAATGATTTGATTTATTCAGGAAATAAATACAATCAAAAACATCCTTACAGGCGATCGGCCTTTAAACCTAATAACTGGTTATTTCTTGCTTGGTAGCAACAGCTGCCATCAAGTCTTCACAACACCAGCTGAGTTTCCGTTTCAAATAGAAATCTTTGTCTATATTCTTCTAATGTCAAAAAAAAAATAAAAATAAAAAATCGCAATTTGACATTTGCAGCATTTCCATGAAATAAAAAATGGGAGAGGTTATGTGGTGTTTTTGGAAAAATTTAGTATGATTTTATAGAAGAGTTGTGGATTCCACACGTTGGATTGACACAAAACATTTTGTGAATAGTGTTGATGCAGTGAGAGCTCTGGTGGATAACTTGCTAGAAAAAATAACAAAAACAAACCATCATCCTCCTACCACTTCCTGTCGTCTTCTTCCTCATTTTCGCCAGCAGTAACATCTGTCTGTTGATCACATGACCGGTGTGATGCCAAAAAATGCTAAATAGACATTTCGCTGTTTTGCGAGATTTGACTAGTTCGATACGTCATCGTAACACAGAAACCTGAAACTGAACCAAAAAATGAGGTTAATTGCAGTAAAAGGAGGCCGTCGTATTTTCAAATAAATAAGTAAATGGATGACTAAAATTGTGATCTGAAAACTGCTTTTTTTGTTTTCTCAGGTGAATATAAAAATCTGGTTTGAAGCATGAATGTGTAAAGCAAAAAAAAAAAAGAAGGTAGAAACTAAAGGATTATTTATTATTGAACCAATTATGAATCATGTTAGTCATCTCTTTGATGTAAAACAATCAGCTCCCTCTCTTTACTGTTGCTTTGTTGGATTGATTTCTCTCTTTAATTCCCACACCTTGACTCTTTTGGGGGGGTTTTTTCAGACATTTTGTTACGACTGAAATAGAGTCTGTGGAGTCTAAGATTACAGCTCCGGTTTTGTTTTGTTTTTTAGCCTAGCGTTATTCTCCTCTAGCAGTGTGAAATTGTGTTGCTGCACAGGTTGGTTAATTCCCTGCATTACACACCTCCTGCAGGGCATATGACCTCTGTTTTGCTCCGGCTATTCATCATCCCAACGTTAGCTGCAATGCATCTGGCATTGCTAACTTCCAACACTCCTGCAGCGGACCCTAATCCAATATTCTGGTAGCATTGTACGCTGGTTGCTCACTGGTTTGGTAGAAAGGAGGAAGGAAATTAGGGCAATAAAGATTCTTCATTACAGAGCTATAGATTTGAATTCATGGCTCACCTGTCCTTGCTAAGATTGCTGTTATCTTTCCCATATTTCAAACAGTTTAAGGTTGTCTAATTGAAGGAATTTATTACTTCAATCTGACGTTTCAGACCAGCATTTAGAAGTAAATGTGATTCAAGAAGTCTACATATAGCAGTCACTTTGTTGGAACTGAAGGAGTTGGTGAGCCTGAGGAGGAGAGATGCACCAATCACAGATTTTGGCGGCGGAGTTCTAATTCCCGAGCCTGAAAAGGTCGAACCTAGCTTAGCATTTTTCTGTATTTAATGCAAGACTCAATCTGGAAGTGAGAAAACCAGGTCATTTCAAATTATAAAACGTTTAATATTTGAGTGAATAAGATTTACTGTATTTTCTGAGTTACTGTAACGCATTAGCTTGTTCAATCATTCAGTAATTTACTGGAACCTTCCAAAAGTCTTGGAGAATTAATATCCAGTGATGGACCAAAGTCGTTGCTGCACGTTGTCAGTATGACTTTACCCCAGATAGTGATTCTTTGGAACAGACATTCACTCATGGTTTTGGTTTCATAGTTGTTGAATGTTCTTAACTCTACTGATTTGGCCAGACACCAGTATATTTAAGCTGTTAAGAGATGCATTCTGGGTACAGAATAAATATCAGCTGCATTGCATCATGGGTGACTAATGTGAGGAGCACCAACAAAAAGACTCAAATTCATATATGTGATGCATATATTTATTTAACTGACTCCTCTGGTTGTTCATAAATACCTCATTTGTTCATCTATTGTATACTTGCCTCTTTTTCAATAAAAATTATTATAAAATAAAAAACAGACTTCAAAATAAGAGCGTGAATATAAAAGGCAAGCTCAACAGCCAGTAACCAAAACTTAAACACAGATGTCGAACTTTATTCAGCTGAAAGTTTACAAAGCAGTCAGGTAAATTAGCACCTTAGAAATAATCGATGTTCAATAAATCGGATAAAATGAATTTAGGGGAATCTAAGTGCACTAAATGTTTTCAAAGTTTGCCAAACCACTAGAGTGCTGGATGAAAAACTAGCTCCACTGCTAGCGCAGTAGCGAAAGTGAGCCCACGACGTTTAGGAGAAAGCAGTCGTTGTTAAACAGCTCCAGTTAAACGGAATCACATCTTGATGTTGCAATTAGCTCAACTAGCATGACTGTAGAAAATAGTTTCCTTTTCTAGAAGTTTCTCACAGAGAAGCTGAGATGTTTTCCATCAGGAAGACCCACACCGAGAGTGATGTTATCAGCACAATCTGTCAGCTCTGATATGACCTCTTTAAATATACATATATATATATATATATACATATATATATATATATATATTAAATGATATAAAAAAATCAAAAATCGTCCCATTCCGCTAACCAGCCAACTTCTCCGTGTGTGGCTTGTGAAAACTAGACATTCGTTATGCGGCTGCTGGTCTCTAATGAGGTGCATAAAGAGCTAAAATAAAGTTTTTAAGCATGGGGGTTTAAATGGTTTGATAAACTGATATCACTGCCAGTCACGTTGGTTTGCTCCACTGAGTTCATTACACAAATGGATGCATCGGCGTTGCATAACATCTGTCCTTCCGAGTTGCGATTAAAGAGAGAAGGGTTGCCAAACGCTATTAAAAGGTTGTTCCTTCTGGAGAAGCCCCTGTTCATGTAAAATCAGTGTGGCTATTAATTTTTAAAGCTTAGTAAAGTCTTCAGACGTGTGGTTTTAGGTGGCACTTCATGTCACGGCAGAAATGGGAATGTTGCTTGTAAAAGCGTCACCTCACGGCCCTCGTAAGTGGAGAAAAATAGATGGTCCTAAGTTAGCGTGTGCCCTCCAGGCCTGGTGAGGTCTGCTTGTCTCCCAGCAGGACAGAATCTCAAAAGACTTTTCTGGTTTTTTTCTTTTTCCACCCAGCGTCAGCGGCTTTCTATCTGCTGGCAGCGAGTCGGCACGATTAAAGGAATTCAATTTCCATCTGTTGCGTGGCGGTATCTGCTTCCAGACACAAGTGGCCCTGTGATGAGCTCTGGGAGAGCCGAGACGTGCTGTCGAATGCCCACAGAGAGGAGGGTGCGTGCGGCCGTTGTCGAGGCATTCGCCAAGCTGATGCAAGACTTTTTAAGCATTCATTTCCTGGCGCAGCTCCATCGCTGTCAGTCCCCAGTTTGACTTTGATTGTCATGCTAGACTCTTGCGGCCCACCCACACACGGCCGCTGCTCGGGGACCTGGAGATCTGGTCAGGAATTTGCTCTTGAAAGGACATCAGCCAGGCATTACCAGTCTGTCCTCAGGCGCACACAGCACAGACATTGATTGCAGCTCAGTTCACCGCCGGACGTCGTTCATCTTGTTGCTGATACTGTATCGGACACTGCTGCCAATGTGTGCACCATACTTCCTTTAATAACACCCACAGATTTGTAGATTTTGTGCCAATTGGCACAAAAAAGCAGTTTGAATACTCAGCTGGACCATGACTCATCTCTTCTTTCAAAGTCTTTTCTCTGAAGACATCTAAGCCCTATTATTCCTCGTCCTTTCTCGTTTTTCTTCTTACACAGCTTTCGGGTTTTGCCTTTGAACTCTCACTGAAACCCTTCGTATCTGTTTTTAGCTCTCCTATGCACTATAAAGGATGCACGAGTCATTTGTTCTCCCTCTGCACCCGGGCATCTGCTACCATAAGCAGCTGGTGGTGTCTGCTGCCTGCACCTCTCTCTGAAACATGCCATTTTGAGCAGCTAATGGAGGAGAGCTCGTTGAGGAGATGGGTGTAGGTGCCTGGGATGGATTTGCTGTGGGAGGTTGAGCGGCGTAGCGCTAATGGTCAGACGGGGCTTTTGCTGTATTGTTAGAAGCGGGCCTTGATTGGGACCAGGGATTTATGGCCCCTGGTGTGCACTTTGTCTGACAGAAAATGTGTTTCTGCAAAGTGGCGTGCGCAGCGGCAACCGGAGCCGGCTCAGCCGTTCGCTGCCGTCTCAGGATGACAGACAGGCTAATCGGGGTGTTATGGACGGTTTCACACCCGCGGTGTAATTGGAGGCTGTTCCAGCAGAGCAAAGCACTCCAGTGCCACCCGTCACTCCCTTCCCCCTTTTTGATCGCCTCACTCTGATTCCCCCCCTACTTCTGTTCCTCACAAAGGCAACCCGTCACCCCACATTTCTCTTCTTTCCCTCCACATTTTAAAACGCGGTGCAAAAATATAGACTGTTACGCTTCAGAATGAAACTGAACAAATCTGAACCAAGCTGTAAGCGGTGTGTCAACCTCTAAGCTCCCAGTAACTTGGACGACGTACCACCTAAGCCTTTTATGATTGTAATTGTACCTAAGAAGGGAACACTAAGAGATGCGACAGCCAGCTGGCGGGTGGTAAATGAGTCATGATCACATTGTAATTTCTTTGGGAATTACGGATTCGACAGAAGCCATCCCTTATCTCTTTCTTGGTGCTTTCTGTGCTCTTATAGTCTAATTGTATTGTAGAGAAAGAACATCATGTGGGCTAATTGTTACACATTTCTTCACCAATGTTGACTTCTGTAAAGGAGGAGCTTAATCAAACCTTGTTGACCTTACACCAAACCACACTATTCCATGTCTACCTTGCATTTCAATCACATAGAAAGACACACTTCCTTAAGTGAGAAACATGGAACGCATTAGATATTTTATCACTGACTAAGCCTAGCTGCCACAGATTTCACACGTGGTACAGCTATAAAATTAAATTAGCAGATAATATTAATTTATCTCATGCCATGCTATGCAGTTGCTCTGTCTGCACTGCTGATTAAATAATCTCAAAATTCAGAGTTCTTGTGGCGACTCCAACCGAGTGGCAGCTCAACCTACTTTCTGATTAACTCAGTGAACAAATATTTATCCACTCGTGTTCAGTTTTAGAGCTTTGAACTTCCGTCCCTAAATTGTTCTTTAGATAACACCTAAAACAAAACAAACTGTGATGTTACTGCAGGTTTCTTGCCTTGGCCCGGTTGATCTCCATACAAACACACTATCCATTTAAAGTCATACACACACACTTCAAAGAGATTTTTCGTTACATCAACATACATTTCCGGATTAGAACAGCTTTATTATACTTCACACACTTATTTTTAATCTTAAGTGTTGAGCAGGGTTATAGGCCCCGGGTTTTTCTTCTTTTTTTTTTGCCTTGTTGCGTTTGTGTGTAAACTGTGTTGTTCCCAGTTAGCTTCCTGCTACTTCTTGGCTGAAACATCTCATTATAGGATTTTTTTTTTAAATTGTAGGATTAGGTTGTTGTTTTTTTCAAGCTCCTGTGGATTATTGCTAGCTTTACTTCAACAAACTCAACATGCCAATCGGGTGATGTTTCAACCTATAGTATCAAACAAAAAGAAGCTTGAGAGAGTACCAGCAGTTTTGCGCAAACCTAAAGGTGAAAACAATCAAATTTGGTTTTAATTTGTGTCAGGGAGACACAAATAAGCAGATGAGAAACTGTCTCCCATAGTTATAAGAGCTATGAAAATGTTCCATTTAAAGAGGAATGATTTGTAGAAACTTTTATGTTGCAAGGCGTCAACTGGTGAGATTTGTTTGTGGATTTAATGGTCAAAGGAGTGGAGTTTAAAAAGTTCTGTCTGGTGGTTTCATTTATTTCTTTAAGTAGTCGATAAAGATTTGATGTAATTGTTGAAAAAAATTATTCTTAATTCTATTTTCATTTAAAAAGATAAAAGCCCTAAACTGACTCTAAAACTTCCCTTCCCGGTTGTAGAACTGTTCTAAAAACAAGTTCATGTTTGAAGATATTTCTGTGTCTATGGAACACCAACTGATCAAAAGTCATCACAGAGAAAATACAAGTCGAGGCCAAATACGGTGCCATCTAATGCAGCTAATCTATAATCCAACTCAGGTCCATTGAGTTCATTTCAATACAAATCAATTAAACAATTTAACTGATCCAATTACAACCCTGACCTACATCTACTGTAAATGTAGAAGGAGCTGAGAGGAGCTCGTGTTCCCAGAGTGTGAGCTGTACAGAGAGATGGAATAAAATACACCCAAGCTCATGTAGATCCAGTGGGATTATAACTAATCTTCAAATCATAGGTTTTCATATTTCACCAATTATAGACACATTACATGCCCATTTTCCGCATTACAAAACAGTGCAATAGTATTGTTCTATTTACTCACCCGTGTTCTTTTTTGTAGGGATTTTATGACATTTGACATTCTCAAGCTAAAGCTGCTAACGAGTGTGTACTGGTAACAAGGTGCCCCAAGAACAGACTTGCTCTTCAGTGTGTTCCTCCACATCAGTCTGTAGATGCATTTTCATTTGCCCTAAAACTGCTCAATTTTTCATAAAAAGTTTTTGGGCTAGGACAAAATGTTTCTTTTTAGTCATAATGAAATATATATTTCGCAAAACTGCAATGTAAACACTTTTTTTTTTTTTGCATTACGAGTCACGTGATCAACAGCTGGATGTTACTACTGATGAAAATGACAGGAAATGGTAGGAGGATGATGGTTTTTTGCTTTTGTTTTTTTTCCGGAGAAATGTACAGTTCATAAGTTTGGTCATTAAACGTGTTCAATTCATTGCTCTAAAAACGGCGACCACATTTTTCCCAAAACGCTTCTTATGCAGCCGCTCTCAAGTGTAAGGCGCTTATCGCTCCAGCGCCTGAATAAAATGTCAACACCTCCTGTGATGGTTGATGAGCCATCACATCATTCATCCAGCACCATGGATGAATGATTATATTTCATGTAGCTGTTTACATCTGTTGCTGCCATGATTTTTAATGACATATCACATGATCAAATTTATTCATGTGTGATTAAATTTCTCTTAATTGTTTCTTCTTTAATAGAAACACTGCAGTTGTGACATTGTTTTTTTGTTTGTTTTTTTTACATTAGCAGACTACCGGCAAAGATTTGCACATATTTGTAATGGCAACAAGCTGGTTTTGACTAGTTGTAACCCCTTCAGCACATGTTTTTTTTTTTTTTTTTTTACCCACAATGGAATAAAAAACAAACTTGGCTCAACGTAGTCAACCAATTGCTGCAGCATCACTGGCACCAAGCACAGAAGACTGCGCTTGGATAAAACACTTAGTTGAATGTTACATTTCAGGTGGTCTGCATGTTGATACTGTATTTGCTCATTTGGATGCCTGCTGAAGACACACTATACAAGACCAGAGCAATTAGTTCTTTATCTATTTCTGCAAGAAGAAAATTATGTTAGTCTGTTTTTGGCTTGGAAGTTCTTGCAGCATGAAAACCACAATCCAGGAAAGATTAAATGAGTTTCGTTGCTAATTATCTGAAAGTGGGCAGCGACAGCATCCTCAGCGCGGCCTTTTCTGTGAAGATGATTGTTTGATGAGTGACTGGCACAGAAAACAGGAAGTATTATGTACTCAGAAATTTAAGAGTTACCTGAAGGAGGCGGTTTCCAGGGCGATCATTTTCTGAGATTCTGACCTTGATAGGCTGGCATCCTAGCAGTAGAGGAATGGCGAGTGTCCTTTTGCTGGGGATTCTTTCACCCGCAGAGTGATATAGAAGGGAATCCTCTGTAACCAGGGCAATGATGTCATGGAGTGTGGAAACTCCAGTAGCAAGGTGAGTAGGATTACACACACTAATCCAAAAATCTGAGCTCACCATGGAGAGACGGGGGTTTCATTATCCTCAATCCAATAATCAAAGGTCCGGTAATCAGTCCAGGAATTTTCTCAAATGTCCACTTTGGTCGCAGTTTTTATAATCATTTTTAGTAATTATAAACTGAGTTTTTTTTGTGTATAAAAGGCCAAAACACATAAAAATGTATTTGCAGATGTGCGGATACGTGTGGACTAGGACTAAATGTCATTTCATCAACTCAGTATTGTGACTCTTCTCGTCTTGTGTGTTTCAGGAAACATTACACCCCTCGATATCACTGATAAAATGTTTACAGAGTCTTGATTAAAAAAATCTGAAAAAATAAAGGGCCCACTATTTCTTCATAAAATAACTGACTTCAGATTCCACAGTGCTTCTAATTGAACACACACCTTTTAAATGGGTATTATTTGTGTGTTTTTCAAGCATACAGTGCTATTCTAAGGCAGAATCAAGTAACAACATACTATATGACTTAAAATAAATTTTATTTTGTAATTTAACTTTGAAATCTGGCCTCTGTCTCTTTAAAAACTCCTGCTCTTTCTGAAGTCATCACAACATGGCTCTTCTCTTAACCCTTTAGCATTTTTACCAGCATTGCACTGAAAAGTAGCTCATATAATTAGCTCAGCAGATGTGCAGTTCCACCAGATGTTTGCTAATTGTGCGAAGGAGCTGAGTGGGTTAGTTTTGGGGTTCAAAAAAGTGGATTTTACATAATACTGCCCCTTTACTGCTGATGAAATTATGAAAATTTTGAAACAAATGAATGTTTTGTATGGTGGAAACAATTGGTGGAAATAAAAGCAATTAGATAATGTTGTAATTTATGTACCAGATGAAAAAAATTATTATTATTTTCTATGCACTTTAACCTGTTTTAGCAACTAATGTGGTTTAGTGTTTGCCATAGTGTGTAGTTAAAGCCTGTTACTTCTGGTTGCTGTTGCAGCCATCGTTTTCCTCACTTCCCTGAAGCAGCAGGGTTTTCCTTTTCCTGCTTCTCCTCACAGTACCAGCCCAAACATCAGGTGGCTTATAGAGTTCCGTCATCACCATAAGTCATAATGACTGTGCTCTCACTCGCCTCCTCCTCGATCGATTGTTGTAAACAACGTTTTTATACGCTCCCACCGTCTCCTATGTCATATTCCAATGTGCCACTTGTGTTTTACTGTGCCTGTCGGTGGAACGCCTCGGAGGACAATAATGTTTGCAGGAAGCAATTGAAATGAAAGGGATGATTTCATTTTCATCGGGACATAGAAATATTTAAATCCCTCGAAACCACAAACTTCTACAAAGAACAGGGCGGAAAAAAACGAGGACAGCACGCCTGCAGGAGTTTTACAACCAATTACATCAGACCAAAAAATGGTGAAGCGAAGAAGAATAAGATTTCCTTTAGTCACTAGCTTCCTTTTCCCCCAGATTACTGTGGCCCAAGTTACTGGGAAGCTTTTACCAGCTGCCTGACTTTTGGTCAAAAGAAAAGAATAAGTGACATTTAAAAGTATTGCACCAATTTTTGTTTTGGTGCAATACAGAGATGGGCAAGACAGAGATGGTCTGTGTTTTCCTTTTACTTTGTCCCAAATATCTATACCTCGAACACTTTCATATGCTACTTCAGGATATTTAAAGAGGATTTTATGTAACAAACCAAAAAAGCAGTTTTCAAAAAAGTGATCCATGGTGTTCAAAATACTGGAAAATGACATCTAAAAAGCCAATATGGATGTATGTATATACTTAGGGATAATTTAATCTAAGGATGTCTTAAGATTTGTTCAGTCGGCTCTGTTTGATTGGGAAACAAAACTACTATATTTTCAGCAAATAATACATGGTTACCAAAATTGTTTTTTACGAATAAAAATCTAGAAATTGTGAGATTTATTTGTATTTAATCCCTCCTTTCTCTGATACTTCTATCAAATACACCCGCCTTCAGAAGACGAAGAATTAGTGAATAGAGTGCACCGGCATGTAATTCAACCGTAGTCTAAATACAGTTTTTCAATGAAGGCCTCACTGGTGTGTTGTAGAACATATTGGAGAACATGACATGAACACGTCGTAGGCGACGCCGCCTCTTGAACGACGTCATGAGCGGCGACACTTCTTTACACGTCATAGGCGGCGACACTTCACGACACGACTTCGCTTCTTGATAAGACGTTGTGGGCGGCGACGGTTCTTGACACAATGTCATAGGCGAAGTCGTGCCTCATGGCACGACTTCGCTTCTTGACACGACGTCATGAGCGGCGACGCTTCTTTACACGTCATAGGCGGCGACGCTTCACGACACGACCTCCTTTATTAATAGAACGTTGTGGGCGGCAACGGTTCTTGACACAATGTCATAGGCGGCGACGCTTTACGACACGACTTCGCTTCATGACACGACGTTGTGGGCGGGGACAGTTCTTGACACGTCATAGGCAGCGACGCTTCACGACACAACTTCGATTCTTGATACGACGTTGTGGGTGGCGACAGTTCTTGACACGATGTCATAGGTGGCGACGCTTCATGACACGACGTCGTTTGCGGCGACGCTTCTTGACACGATGTCATAGGCGGCGACGCTTCACGACACGACTTCGCTTCATGAAAGGACGTCGTGGGCGGCGACGGTTCTTAACACGTCATAGGCGGCGACGCTTCACGACACAACTTCGCTTCTTGATACAACGTCGTGGGCGGCGACAGTTCTTGACACGATGTCATAGGCGGCGACAGTTCTTGACACGATGTCATAGGCAGCGAAGCTTCACGACACGACTTCGCTTCATGACACGACATAGGCGGCGACGCTTCACCACACGACTTCGCTTCGTGATACGACGTTGTGGGCGGCGACGGTTCTTGACACGTCATAGGCGGCAACAGTTCTTGACACGTCATAGGCGGCGACGCTTCACGACATGACTTCGCTTCTTGATACGACGTTGTGGGCGGCGACAGTTCTTGACACGATGTCATAGGCAGCGAAGCTTCACGACACGACTTCGCTTCTTGACACAACGTCGTGGGCGGCGACAGTTCTTGACACGACGTCGTGGGCGGCGACAGTTGTTGACACGATGTCATAGGCGGTGACGCTTCACGACTTTGCTTCATGACATGACGTCGTGGGTGGCGACGGTTCTTGACACGATGTCATAGGCAGCAACGCTTCACGACACAACTTCGCTTCTTGATACGACGTAGGCGGCGACTGTTCTTGACACGATGTCATAGGTGGCGACACTTCATGACACGACGTCGTGGACGGCGACAGTTCTTGACACAATGTCGTAGGCGGTGACGCCTCATAGCACGACTTCTCTTCTTGACACGACGTCATGAGCGGCGACGCTTCTTTACACGTCATAGGCGGCGACGCTTCACGACACGACCTCCCTTATTAATAGAACGTTGTGGGCGGCGACGGTTCTTGACACAATGTCATAGGCGGCGACGCTTTACGACACGACATCGCTTCATGACACGACGTCGTGGGCGGGGACAGTACTTGACACGTCATAGGCAGCGACGCTTCACGACACAACTTCGCTTCTTGATACAAGGTCGTGGGCGGCGACAGTTCTTGACACGATGTCATAGGTGGCGACGCTTCATGACACGACGTCGTTTGCGGCGACGCTTCTTGACACGATGTCATAGGCGGCAACAGTTCTTGACACGTCATAGGCGGCGACGCTTCACGACATGACTTCGCTTCTTGATACGACGTCGTGGGCGGCGACAGTTCTTGACACGATGTCATAGGCAGCGACGCTTCATGACACGACTTCGCTTCATGACACGACATAGGCGGCGACGCTTCACCACACGACTTCGCTTCGTGATACGACGTTGTGGGCGGCGACGATTCTTGACACGTCATAGGCGGCAACCGTTCTTGACACGTCATAGGCGGCGACGCTTCACGACACGACTTCGCTTCATGAAAGGAAGTCGTGGGCGGCGACGGTTCTTAACATGTCATAGGCGGCGACGGTTCTTAACATGTCATAGGCGGCGACGCTTCACGACACAACTTCGCTTCTTGATACAACGTCGTGGGCGGCGACAGTTCTTGACACGA
>CAEGAD010069243.1:0-109565 GCA_903067055.1 Poeciliopsis paucimaculata
ATTTATTTTTTTAAGTGTTTTAATGCTTATGTTACCTGCTGTAAAGCCATGTATTCAAATTTCCAGATTTTTCCAGACAGGCTTCAAACTATTTTGGACGTCTAATTGTGCAGAATTCCTCTGAATGTTTGCTGTGCTTTGAGTCAGAGGTCGGGAGACGGGGATGTGTTGGGTCCTGCTCCCGACGGCACATTTCTTACATGAACGCCTAAAACATTTGAACACAGTTTTATTGTCGGTTTCATCTCTCTCTATCCCTAGACCCTCCATTTCTCTGCTTGATCCCCGACTCCTCATCAGAGCCGGCCCCAGACCATCAAGGGCCCAAAGCAGAGACTGGTTGAAGGGGCCCCTCTTCTATTTATAACAAATAAACTGTCTTGTTTCGCATTTAAAAAAAAGAAATCCAGTTTGATGATTTATTAGCTCAACAAAGAAGGTGAACTTGTCATAAAAGTTATTTCCCTTGCACTAATTTATAACAAAAAGATATTATGTTCAACATTTTTGTGTTTGTTTGTATCTATTTAAAAAAAGAAGAAATTACAAAAAGAGGAACCAGATGTTCAAAGAAGACATGTTATTCATAAGAATTGTTTTAAAAGTCAGACACACTGATATTTTTTTTCTTTATCCAAACAAATACATATTCAAATCCTGCACTGCTCGCTTAATATCAGAAAAATCTGTAGCCTAGCTGCTGCTTTTCTGGTGCTCAAAACTCCAACATCACCATTTTCCTACACAGGACCAACTAAGGCTGCAAAAAAACAAAGAATGCAAGGCTACAGTATGTCATCCCGTCATGTTTTGTGCAGTCATGCCCTCTAGAGGTTGCCTACTTAATGTCTTTTCAATGATCACCTTCAAAACACAAGATAGTATAGATCCTCTTAACTATGACGCCGTTACGGCCGACATACATAGAAAAAAAATTCTGCCAAAAAAGTTCAAACATTTTTTAAATTAATGTCAGAAATTTAAAAACACTAGGAAATTTCAAAGTTTGAAAAGTCCAAAATTCTGGGATTAATCGCTGGAATTTCAAAGGAAAAAGTGAAACTTTTGAGGGGTTTTTTCCCGCAAATTTTGGACTTTTCAAACTCAGAAACTTCCCTGTCTTTTCTAGAAAATGCCTGAGTTTTTTGGTGGGAATTTACTCCTGTCTTTTTTTTTTTCTATCTACAATTTTTCCGGCACACTGTCGCAAAACACTGCAGAAATTCTTAAAATAGAAATCAGAACTAACAAAGTGTAAAAGTTGACATTGTGCCACTTTAGGTCTCTGCGCAGATACTTGGTATTCATAGAGACTTCTTTCTTCGGTTTCAGCATTAACGAGGAAAATAACTTAATCGAGAAGCGTGGCCACAGAGAGCTTCACCAACATGTCGGCCATGTTTGAACAAACAAACATGGCCGACACGTCATGATGGCCAAAACCACGGACACAACCGTGTGTTTCAGAGCGGGTAAGGAATAATCTGTGGTATTACCGGCGTTTTCTGCCCCACATCCAGGCGGTGTGAGAGAAATTCTCCCTCAAGAGGCTCGTAACTTTGAGAACTGAGTTGCTTACCGGGGATCAGTGCAACCGAAAATGTCTGAATGGCAACATTTCTGGAGGTTGGAGCGCTTCAGAAAAACAAAGCAAACAAACATATCGTCTTCTGAATGGAAAAAGTTCAACACACGGAGCTCCGGATGAACTTCAGCTCCAACCAACAGTTTCATGTAGAGAAATTAGCATTGCATGCGATTCCCTCCTTGAGCAGAGACTGAACAAAAGTACTTCTACCTTTTGTTAGATGATGTGTCGTTCTTTGTTTTGATGCAAGAAACAAAGGACTCTTTGCAAGTCATACTTCTCTCAGAACAATGAAGTTTACTTCCAGACTCTCCCATGGAGACCTCGACTCTTGCAGAGAAGGTCTCTGCAGCGCATCCTGCTACTCTGAACATTTATTTTTAGCCGTGTTTTTCCTCAACCTTTGGATGAGTTGTTAGAGGCCGGGGAGCAGCGATCGATGCTCGGGCCGCAAAGTTCAGTCGGGATGTTTTGTGATTCTCAGCTCCGTGAACAAGGTTTTTTATCTGGCTTTGCCTCAGATAACCTAAGGAAATAGAAAAGGCAGATTTGGAACAATGATTTAATTTATTGGTAGTAAGAAAAAAACCCAGCAACATTGGAACCAACTGATTCTGGATGAAAACACAAATGCCCAACAATTGTTGAATCGGGAATTAAGTGGAATTTAATTATTGTTAGACTGTTTTGAAAAAAATCACTATAAACAACCATCCTGACAACATGGAATAGTCTAAAAAAAATCTAATAAAAGGAAGATTTAGCTTCTTTTCTTAAACTTTTTTCCATGTTTAACTCTAAAAGTTTCTAAGTTGATCATTTCATTTCTTTCTCCCTTCATGTTTTTCCAGCTGCCGCATACTTGGACGCAATACATTTTATTGCCTCACTAATTCGCTCTTTTGCATGTCTAGTGTTGACCACATTAGTCATAGTTCAATTTAAGACAACATTCCTACATCTGAAGTGTTTATGAGTGTAAATCTGTGTCTTTATATACATATGTAAATGATTTTTCAGTGACTTTTGTCTTTAATCTTGTATTGTCCTTGGTTTCTGTGAAACTATGTTGCATGAAAATTGCCTTAGTAGTTACTTTGCCTCATTGAGACATTTTACTTTGAAAAAACAAAGCAAAAACCAGACAATGGCGTTTGAAAGCCATACAGTTTACTTTGTAATTAAGACAATAAATCTACTCAACCTTTGTTTAAGTTACATTTTATGTAACCTAAAATGTTTTAGGTTACATTTAGCGTCACAGGTTTTCTCAAAGTCGCATAACGGAGCCTAATCCGCATCCTTAAAACCGATTTTAACACACTCTGCTTTGCATAGAAACATCTTTCAACACTATTAAAAATGCAAACTTATTGAGATTTAGTCTCTTGTACATCAAGAGACTGAAATTCACTTCTTTACAAAGCAGCTCAAGCTCAGTACATTTGGATTAAAGACATCAGCTATCAAGTCTGCTCACAGAATCTCATGGCTGGACTTTGACTGGGTCATTCATGTGCGTTGATCAAACAGATTTTTTCCCCCCCCCTAACACTATCCAGCTTCTATTTTTTTCTGCAGAAGAGAAATAGTCCCTACATCATGATGTTGCTGTCTCATCTTAATGTGGATGTGGTGTTGACAGAATGAGTTGCAACAATCATTTTCTGTTGTACAAAGTTGCGTCTTGCATGTACGCCAAAACAGCAGCAGCAACATCATTTTGGTCCTGTCTCACCCAAACACCCACTGTGGCCGCAATGTGAAAATGTAAGAAATGGTTCAAGGGTAGTGGACAGCTATAGTATAATATTACATTAAATTAAAACATATGCAACTTGCTCTATGAAACATCAATTACAGGGATAGGAAAGCTTCTAACACTCCCTTAATTTGTTAAATTGTACATTATAAAAGCTTATCATGTTTTCCTTTACTGGTCATAAGCTCTACACCTCAGCGAGTTGTTTAGATAAGATAAATTAAAGGTTCTGTTGAATGTGGGCGTGTCGCCTTTAAGACGTGAGGGGTGCAGATATATATAAAGTAGCAAAGTCGACTAAATAAAAAATAAATAAATAAATAAATATAGATTTTTGACATAAGTAAAAATGGTCTTATGATAAACAAATCAATTAAACTGAGCGCCTATTGTCAACAGCGCTGTGGGATGTGGGTAAAACGGTGGGTCTGCTCGTTTTCCATATCACCGCTGCATGACAGAAAGGGCACGCTGCTGTTACGGAAGACAAAAGGTGGAAAAAATGTCTGTGTGTATGGGAATAATTGTCATGTGTGCGTCTTTGTTGTCTTGTGAAGAGCAGGCTTCCAGTCCAAGGAATACCCGAGAATATGTTTTTAATGACTCGACAGGGCAGCTTCAAAGAGGTTTTAAAACAATTAAGTTACATAAATGTAAAAAAAAAAAAAAAAAAATGCATCCTAAAAATTCATGTGAAACATCATTATACTCTATCAGTGTATGTTTTCAAGACAAAAACTAGTATGTTTCGGAAAAACTGTAATGAAAAAGTAGTCGTTTCGAGGCATAAAAAAGGTCTCATCCCTCTCAGTCATGGAAAATCCGCACCCCGCTCCCAACATTGCGTCCGCGCGCTTCACCGGCGTGTAAATAGTGCGGACCAGCAGCATTTGGCAGGTTCGTCAGCCTCTGCGCTCTGATTGGTTCACACCCGCACGCTGTGGGCATGGTTTGGTGTGAGGCAGCAGGCTGTATGTAGTTGTGAGACATGAAGGGCAGAGACAGAATGGTCTCGCGCTGCTGGGAACGTCGTGAGCGTCAAAATCCAAAAGGAGGGAACCGCACCAGGAGAGAGGAGCCCGGCTGTTTGGACCGGACATGTCGACACGTTTAATGAGCAGCGCTGAGTTAACAATGTCCGCGTCGTGGCTCTGTTCTCACTCAGAGAAGAAGAAGTAGACTTCTGTAGCTTCTTAAAATGAACCGGACAGGTGCGCTGGGAAGTTAATTAAAAAAAAAAAAAAGAAAGAAGCGGCGTTTGTTGCGTCAAATTAAAACCAACAACTTGACACAATGGAGCAGCAGCAGCAGCAGCAGCATTTCTCGGTGTCTGGGAGCGGTGGAAGTCTGTCTTCTTCTTCTTCTTCTTCCTCCGGCTCCAGCGTCGTGTCCGGGGCAGAAGAGACGGCGGCTGGAGAGGAGATGAAAGTTTATGGCGGTGATGTTGGTAACGCACAAGATCCGGACCGTGGAAGCAGGAACGCAGCTGAAGGCGGTGGGAACGCAGACCATGCCAAGGAGAATGACTATGATGATGAAGAGCAGGAGGAGGAAGACGATATGGTAAACACACAAACTACAAGAACACACTTGTGGGTATTTGTTTAGTACCCGAAACAGTGGCATCATATTTGACCGTACAGGAAATGTTTTTTTCTTTTTTTTCCTCGTAATGTCAGTAAATGTTAGACGAGCCAGTCAACACAAGGCATAAGCAAACCATGCAGCTGGTCCTCCACGCCAGCTGAGGGCGCCATTTATTTCCCCTGGTGCTGATTGGCTGTCGCTCCAAGAGTGGAAATAGATATTAGCTTCTTCCACAGTGTGTATTCATGCATATTAAGGCATAGTTTGAACTATTAAAATAGCCAGTTATTAGGGTTTTTAGAGGGGGTCTGAAGTATTTGCGGATTTTAGCTATTCGTGGTTGGCTGTAGTCTGTAACCCTCATGAGTATCAGTGGTTTGTATTGTATTGTAAACAGGAAACATTTTCACTTGCAGACTTGCTGATGTGAACGTACTTTTTCTCTGAAAGCAAAATATTCTCCACCTTTTTTAAACATGTTACTCCTAATGCTATCAGTGATGAAGCACCACAAATTCAGCTCCACCCTTATTTTATTTATGCTGTAATATTTGTAATCTTGGATTCCTAATGCTCCAACATTCAAACGTGAGTGATATGCCAGTGATATTAGCCAAGCTTTGGTGCATGATTGTAGAGGCAACAGACGCCGAACACAACCTAGCTTCTTTTGTGTGTGTGTGTGTGTGTGTGGGGGTGTGCGTGTGTATGTGTGGGTAGGTGGGTCCGCTTCTGTTGGTTTTAGAAAGTCCAAATATTTGAGCACAAATTAATTATAAACCCCTCTGCGTTTAGGTTAGTCTTTCAACCCCTTTTATACACACAGAAGTAAAGTGGAGAATGTCAGTTGTCAAAATATTTGTAAGCGTGCGCCTCTCCTCTGCTGAGCTCATACTCATCGAAGTACTCTTGAAGTCCTGAAGCCGGTGAAGAACTTCAAGCTCTGATTACAATTCAAGTCTGCTCTTTTGCCTTTGTCTGTTCTGTTACTGTTCATTCCTGCCATGCAACCATTCTGACGCTTACCGTAGTTCAAGATTGTGAGGTGAAAGGAAAGTGGACGGGGTTTTGAAAAGTGATGCCAAATCAAAGTCTGAGCGGTGTAGCTTCTAACCGTTTCACCCCGACGCCCCTAAATGAAATGCAGTTGAAAAGACGCAGTGAAAACACAAAATCTATTTATCTATTATTTGGTCTAGTTTCTAGTGCATAATGTCTTAGTATACATGAAATAAGGCAAAACTAGATTACAAGTACTGTTTTAGCAAGATGTAGGAGCTTATATTAAGTCAATAATTGACTTAAAACAAGATGGGGAAAACGTACTTGATCCTCTGGCAGATTATTTGACGTTAAACAAGAAATTTCTCCCATGTTGTAAGTTAAATACGTACCTTTCATCAATGATAAGAAATTATTGAGTCAAAACAATCTCTCATATCAAGGTGAAAAGTTGCTTATAAGTTAGTTTTGTCTTATTTCAAGTGGTCTAAGATATTTGCACTAGAAACTCGACCAAAGGTTCTTGGCAAGATTGTGTTTTTGCACTTAGTGTAATTTAATCTCAATATAAGTTCAGCTGGTCTATGAAGGCCTCAGAGGTTTGATGAGCATGAGAGGCAAAATAACACCGCAAAGACGAATCGACGCAGCCTGACAGGTCAGGCTATAAAGTTGTGCCAGTAAAGCCGGTTTATGAGCACTGTTTAATCAGTCAAAAAAAAAAAAAAAAAAAAAACAAGTGTATGGTACAGCTCAGGTAAGAAAATCTCCATAACAGTTAGTCATGCTCTTGACAAATCGAATAGAGGAGTGGCTAAAAGGAAAAAAAAAAGATTGCTTAAAAAAAAAATCCAGGTTAGAGTTTTGCCAGAAGCCATTTAGACACGACAAACACGTGAAAGAAGATGAGACTGATTCAAAGCAGGGGTGGAAATTTTTTACCATCCACTCAGAGATTTCACCAGCTATGTTTTTTCTTCTTCTTTTGATTAGAAACCCCACACGTACAAGCAAATTATAGAAAATGAACATTTCCAAATTTTGGCAACAACTCTCCCTGAGGGCATTTATTAAAAATGTGTAATCATTTTAAAAATATTTTTAAATTGTATCAATAGCCGTTTCTTACTGTTTTGTTTCCCCTTACTTATTAGGTTTTCTATTGAAATGAACAATTATTACTAAAATAATTAGTATTTTAGTAATAACGTGTTAATTCCACTGGCCATCATCATTCCTGTGTTACTCCAGGGTTTTTCTGACTACATGGAGCTCAGTGTTAGCGCAGTGCTAGCGCAGTGTTAGCGCAGTGTTAGCGCAGTGCTAGCTCAGTGTTAGCTCAGTGTTAGCTTCCCCCTCACACGCAGCTGCCTTCCTGCCTACATGAAACTTTTTCTTCATGAACATTTTCACTGCTTCTTCCCAGGCAGCAGCAGCTAATCTGAACTCTTCCTCACTCTGTCCCTGGTGACGTCTCTCTCATCATCCTCCTCCGGCCACAATAAAGCCCCTGAATCGCTAATTCCCTCTCCTAGTCCACTACTGAATCTCTTCCAAGGGTCAAAGTTAGTGTGATAATTAACGTATTGGTTAGCTTGAGACATTTTTCTGAATGGGTTTATGCGCTTTTTAGCTTTTGTCGTAGTTTTTCTTAACCGCAGCGTCTCGTGTCCGCTCATTTTCTCGGATTCCGGTTAGCAACAACCGTTAGCTGAAATGGCGCCATTTATAACCTTAGAGGGGCGGGGCCAAGGAGGACTGAGGGATTTCATTGGATAAGCCCAATAAAATCAACCAATGGGCTGTTGTGGTTGATAAAAATTAGATTTAATACAATTTTTGTGTCAAATTATGACAGTGTAGGGCCGGAATGCAGCATTTTTTTTTCCATCTGTTCAGTATGAAGCCACTTCATACTTTTACCCACATTTGGCCAGTGGTGGCTGCTAATTTCCACCCCTGATTCAAAGCCCTTTGACCTGTATGCAACACTCATTTGAGGGTCTGGGCAAGATTTGAGAGCTATTCATCCTTTGCTACTGAGACATGTTGTAAATAAAAATTGTTCTGAATTTCTGCATTTAGAAGAGAACATCTGGTGGTGATGTGCCAAGAAAAGCACTACTTGTCGCTACAACTGGATGTTTCCATAAAGTACTTCTGTAGAGAAATTCATTACAAATACACGCCACGCTTACCATATTTTTTTGCACAGAAAACTAAAATGTTACTTTTCTTCTACTTAATATTGGTGTTTCACATCAAATCCTATTGAAACATTGAAATTTTGTGGTTTAAATGTGAAGCATGTTCAGGACACAAACACCCCTGCCGGCACTAAATGTGTACCAAATGCTCGCTTGCTCATTCAAAGAATGTTAGATTATCTGAGAATAACATGGTTAGTTAAAAAACCCAGAGGTTATGTAACAGGAAAAGCTACTGTTCAGAAAAAGATATGCTAAGAAGTATAGATTATTTGAAGTATTGCGAGAAGAAACAAAAAGCTGTTCCATGGCTTTCCTGTGTCTTTTGATAAAAGAAGTATAAAAAATATAAAGCATAAAATAAAAATAATCATTGAGTTAATAAAGGACAGCATGTAGCACAATTATTGACCCCATTGATGAAGATATGGAATTAAATGAATTGTTTTATAGGAGAACCATAATATTGTACCAGAATGTAGAAATCTCAACCTTTGATCTGAAGACATTTTTTAATTTGGTTATTTAACATGAATCATCTCTATGCAGCTGAAAACATTCAATTTTTGATAAATAACAGTCTCTGATTTCAGGTTGACTTTAAAAAAATGTTTTCAAAACTAAATGCATGCTTTTTTCAAGATCAAGGAACTCTTATTTCATAATCATTGACTTCCTGTTTTGTGTGATTTAAATATAGCATTACACAGGCCTCCTTTGATTAGTTACACGTCAAAATGTTAAAGATAAGAGAAGGGAATGTGTGTCAGTCACGCTAGTGCAGAACCTGGGAATCAGTGGTGTTGTTTTGGTTGTGATTTTCTTTGTTAACCATTTTTTTTATTGGAACTGAACCAGTAAATAATGTAGTGATATCCATTAATAATTTTTATAGAGGTAGTTTTTTGACATCCCAAAGAAAGATAAAAATAGCTGTCAGACAAAATCTAACCAATATTAATATCTACATTGATGATGATTGGGATTTTTTGGAGACACATGGTGGTTCTAGTCTAGTTTATACTTTTAAAGAGAAAAGTACAGTTGTAGTAGTGCTTGCACAGGAAACATAAGGAGAACATGAGGAAGCTGAAATGTGAGCCTCAGCTTTTTAACTCTCCTCCCCTGGATGTTTCTGCAGACTGGTTGGACTGGCTCCAGTTTGCTGCTCCGCACGCTCCGATTCCGGGGTGTCACTTGAAATGTCAAACGTTAGTCTGTTCTTAAAATCATAGCTGAAGATGACGCGACTTTGGAGTGTGGGTGTGGAGCATCATCCCCCCCAGCCCCACCTCTTCCTTGGTGTAGTAAGATGGGAAGTACAAAATGTTGTGCAATGTGCAATTACTTTCACCACACAGTTTTTGCCTCATTTTGGTCGGATTGTCTGAAGACTCTGCAGGATTAAAAAAAACTCTGTATTAAGTGTTTAAACTCAAAATAGAAAGGAATTAGCCTCTGTTTTTAGGTCTAATGAGATAGTATGTGTATGCATAATCGACTTGGCAACACCATCTTAACACTTGTTGGGTGACAGCCGTAAGTTGGTGTCATGTTTGTGAACCCTGTGTTGCCTTACTAATGTGATCCGACTGAATGACAGGTCATTATCCTAATTGGGCTGAGATATAAAAGGTAAAGAGAAAAGACGGAGTCTGATCTCTTTTCATTTTCCGTCAATGCGTACTAATTGGCGGAATTAAAATGTGAAATGCGTGAAACCAAATGTTTTCTCCACCTTCAATATGAGACACGCATAGCTGGAGCAGAATTCCCTGAGTGCAGAGACAGATTCTACTTCTCTCTCTGTCTCTCTCGCTGCCTTTTCTGTTCAGCAAGTAAAGTTAAAAACATACAAGAATCTGTCCCAACACTGAACCCTACCCCTGTGAACTCTGTCCTTTTTTCTTTCTGCCTTTGGAGCTCCAGCTTCATCTAAAGCCAGTGGCCTCACTTGTGCTGAGATCTGAAGATGAGATGTAATTAGACCTGTTAAACTGCAGTAAGTAGCCACACCGCGGGCTAGAACTCTGCAGGCTGGTATTACCGCGTTAATCAGGGAATCCTGACCTCTGACTTTCTGAGAGCAGATGACATCACTTCTGCTTTCTGATCGGCTCGCCAGCAACTCCTTCTCCAAACTTAGAAGTGTGCAGCTCTGGCGGTTCACAGTTTCCCTCCTGCTGTATTTGATGCCTATATTTACAGGTCTGTGTGATTGCAGCTTTAGAGTTGGGTGTATAAATCTGGCTGGAGTTGTGGGCAGCAAGTTAAAAAAAACATCTATAGATAAACTTTGGTTTAGTTCTTTTTCAAACAAAGACGATGCAAGTTTAATTAAATGTTGCATGTCAGTCAGAAAGCTGGCGCAAAGTTGTATGTAGTCTTGACGTTAACAGTCTATATATTTGCACATTATACAGAAGATGATTCAAAGAGAAATATTTTCATATGGGTGCTTCAGCAGTGTGCAAAGTAAAACCAGCATGTGGTATTTGTCAGTATCAACCGGAACGAGGACACTGATACCAAATTCACCAAGTATTTGTTCAAAACTTTAGTTTATTTACAAATAAAAATCTGTTCCATCTAAAATGAGAAAAGTTGTTTTTGGCAGAGGGAGTTTATATAAAAGCCTTTGAGTCTTATTTTATTTTTGCTGTGAAATTTTGTGTGCCATGAAACTGTGATATTTGTACAGAAGATTAAAATTCTGTTGCTGGAAATGGACAAAGGAACATTTCAAAACCATAGTTGAGATGAAATGCAGTTAAAAATCGGAAAGCAAACTATCATAAATAACATGGAAATAACTCCCGCCTCCCTCTCTGTTAAATGAGGCTCAGTGAGCTGTCACCTTGTGTGCTTTCTATTTATAAAGCTTTAATTGGAAATGCTCCATTCCGTTTCACCTCCTGGTCAAACCAGCCCAATAACCTTTTATTGACTTGTCTATAATTACACTTGTAGTTCTCATTTAACCTATTCTTTTTAACATGTTTACAGCATTCCTGGAGGTTTTGAGAAAATATCCCTTAGATGCATTTGTGCAACAACTCGACTCTCTGAGCTCTTTGATGCCAGGCAGTCTGACTGGAAAGGAGCGCCGTGCGACTCCTCCCCATTGTTGTGTTCTTGTTGGACGAGAATTCATGCTAGAACGGACCATCAGCTTTTAATATTGGGTTAACACTAGGCTTAACTTTTGATCCAGGAAGTGTTATGCTTGTCAGCATTACAGCCTATTGCTTTGCACCTTTATTTATGGTGCGTTTTACAGACTGCTGTATAAACAAATTTTCTTCGTCCACCTTTGATATGCTTCGTAATAACACTGCACTTCTCTGGACTTTACCAATTTGCACAGCCTCTATAAATCTGAGATATCTTGCACACCAGTCTTGACTTACCGCTTTTCTAGTTACACAAGCAGCCAGTGTGTTAATCATTAAGGCAGCGGCCTTTCATGTGTGCTGTAGCTTTTATATCCCCTCATAATCATATCTGCTGTTTTCCAAACTCTCCTACTTCTGCTTGTCACGTTGGGAAGACACCTTTGGATATTTACGGCCGTTTTGTTTCATATGGATACTGCAGGAAGTTTCCCATCACTGTGGCAAAATGATATTTCACCTGCAGAAATCAGCAAAACTCTTGGTCTATACCTGTTTCATTTTAAAACTGGTGTAAACAAAATATGGCTCCAGAGCCAAAAAAAAAATCCTAGAGTGTCCTTAATCCAGTCAGAAAACTGAAGCAAAAGGAAAGAAATGTTAAAAATTTAATTTAATCTGCATATTGAGGGTGAATATTTAGATAAGATTATTTACTGGGATGAATCATCGTATTAGATCATTGTACGGTAATTTATTGAAAGGCCTTTGTGTTCAAGGAGCAGATTGAAAGTTTACTAAACAATAAAGTTATTATACTAACATGTCACTGATGGATAAGAGGGGAAAAAAACCTTTTATGTTCATAAGAGCTACTCACTCCTGCTCTTGTACTTTGTATTCTTTCTGTCCTGAAAAATACTGAAAAGGTTTCTGCAGCATTATCTAGGTGGACTATCTCAAACTCAGGACCTTTTTCTGTGCACAGGTCACATTGGTCATAAACATGGATTCTCTCTAGATTTGCTTTCTTCCATAACCTCTTGCAGCATTCACAAATTTTTACAGATAAGGATCAAAATCCATTATTGATTAGGATCTTGGAACATATTTGCTGCCTTGAAAGATGAGTACAAGCAATAGTGGTCAGTGTTCAAGCCAATGGAGAAGTTAGGTTAGCCTTGAACTCACAAAGTATTTCTAAGTTACACCCAATCAGCTACCATTATTTTTGTTGGCCACCAACACTGACTTAGACTTGTACTTTATTGATCCCTTGGGAAGACTCCCTCAGGAAATTGAAGTTACCAGTAGCTTACAGAAAATAGTAGCACACAGTGAACAGAGTACTAAAAACACAGATTAAATACAAAGGTACACACTAAAAGTGAGTAGCCAAAGCCTAAATTAAGCAAGGAATAAGAATATAAATACAGCACAATAGGAAATATAAGAATTTGACGGATAAATCGACCAGTGATATGGTATTGCACTATGTGGTTTGGCCAGATAAATATGTGGTTCACATTTGCAGAAAAATACAGGGGATCACTACTCCTTCTTCCCTCTGTCTTACGTCACCCCCCGCCCCCAATGAGGAGTTGTACAGTCTGAAGGCATGGGGGACAAAGGAGTTCTTAAATCTATTGGTCCGACACTTGGGAAGCAGCAGTCTGTCACTGAACAGGCTCCTCTGACCCCTGATGACAGCGTGTAGAGGGTGACTGCTAACATCCATAATGTCCAGAAGTTTGTTCAGTGTCCTCGCCTCTGCCACCATCAACAGGCGTCACTTTTGGATAGTGCATCATGCTGAAGTTACACCTCCATTCACCAAACTCAACTCTTTATTCTTGTGATTTATTTTTAGCTGGTTTCACAATGGATATTATTAAAACGGCGAGATATCTCTTAGAATGCTACCGTCATTTGTTGTCAGTAAGTGATTGGGTGGTAAATGTAAATATTTGTGTATTTGGTTGGACAACTTGCTGTATTCATGTCTTAAAATTTTTATTTTTAAGTATAAAATGAAGTATTTCTCGAGTTGCCCTGTTGTTGACTTGCAACTTCTTTGCTAATGCAAACATTGACACTGTCACCACCTATTCTAAATTATTTATAAAGCTCTGAAAATATTGTGATTTACTAAAAGCACATAGTTTAGGATCGGCACTACCTGTACTCCTTAAGACACTATTTGGGATTTATGAAATCACTACTCTTTATAAAAAAAGAGTTTTCATATTTTTATTATGTACCCAATATTCATTGGACTCAGGAGCTGAATGTTTATTTTTGAATATTTGAGTTTTGCTCCAGGAGGAACCGGCGTGTCCTGGAACATTTTGGTCCTTCACATCTTGGACGCCTTTAGATAAAGTTAAAGCCAAAGTCGCATCTATTTACAATCTAGAAATTCATAGATGCTTACAGTTTATAATAACCAACTGGGCTGACTGTCATAATAACTAATACACTTATAAACAAATGTCAACATATCAATTTTTACCATTACTTACCATGATCTATACTTGACATTAAATCCAACTTAGGAAATAGCCCAATAAAGTTTCTTTCCTTCTTTTTCTCAACCCCTATTCTTAAATCTAAGTCAGTGGTTTTCAATCCTTTTCTTTGTCTTTTTGATGTGTGTCTTCTCCATCACCCCATTTTCAAATGATGGCTTTAACTCCTGGCCACCTATTCTGTTTATTACTGAATTAATTTAAGTCATTTGTGGTAGACGAATTACGCCTAAAACATGTAGGAACGTGGTTCTTGAAGACCATGATGAAGAGAACCACTGGTGTTATGTGGGTCTAAACATGAGGAAATGAAGGCGAACTTGTGGAAAACCAACTGAATAGTGCAGATATATTAAGATCAAGGCCGTGAAATTCAGAATATGGCTTTACGTTTGTCGCAAAATCATCAATCAATTTTGCTTTACAGTTCATGATCAGTTTACTATCTCATAATTACAATTCAGTAATTGTATGTGCTGTATGTATATGTGTCCATGTGCCGTTGTGGTGGGGCAATTATTTGCCTGTTACTCAGAAAGAAGATTTGTTTCACTTTTTGATCCATGTGTTTAGTATGTCCAGCAGAATGAGTCTCAGCAGTGCAGTGCAGGCAGCACTGAGAGAGGAAAAGAGAAAGTCAGAAATGCCAAGACAGCTTTTGTTTCATTTCCTGTAGTGGATTTAACAATGACTTTGCACAACTAAACATCCAGATGCTGTTCAAATTGTATGAGTAAACAGAGGCCAAATTTAGTTGTACAGCGAGTTCTTTTGTGTGCTTTTTGTAGGTAAATAAAAAAAAGCAGCAGTGGGAGTCGGCTGAAAGGTCAAGGCAAAGCATGAAAGAAGGTAAAGCAGAAGTAGGAAGAAATGCCATTGCGAAAGTGAATCTGAGGAGGCAGTTGAAACAAAACATGTCTTAATTTCACGCCTTAATGGCTGCCA
Source organism: Poeciliopsis paucimaculata (assembly GCA_903067055.1). Classification (NCBI taxonomy): domain Eukaryota; kingdom Metazoa; phylum Chordata; class Actinopteri; order Cyprinodontiformes; family Poeciliidae; genus Poeciliopsis; species Poeciliopsis paucimaculata. The sequence goes on from CAEGAD010069243.1 coordinate 14,733, forward strand.
GCGTCTGTGTGCCAGTGTGGTCATTTTTGTGGCTTTTTGTTTCTTAAAGACGCCAGTGTTGTAATTCTGTACGTAGATGTTGCTTAAGTAGTAGCAGAAACGTAGGAGTTAATTAAGATGGAGAACAAGAGCTCAGGATAAATGTAATAGAGACCTCTTGCATCAGTAGGACTCCAGGAACATCAACCCCATATGTGTTTTCCTTTTTCTTTTTTTATTTGAAGCATTTTCAACAAAATGTCTCCTGGGGAGAAAAGCTTTTTTTTTTTTGGAAACTTCATGTCTTCACAAGAACTGACTCTTGTTTAAACTCTGGTCTTAATTTTTTGCTTTGAGCCACAAGACATTGCAATTTAGCTCAAAATAAAATTAGATGGTTTAAAAGAAAAACATAACACAAGACTGTATTTGTTTTGTTTTTCTTGTAGGCATTTTATTTAGCTAACCTGACTGAATTTGTTATGCATTTTAATTTATTTTTTTTATGTTAATCCAGTCTTTGTCCATGCTTGCCTGTTGGATTGAAATATGTACTAGTTGACTCAGGCAAATAATTTACAACTGAATTTCTCTTGCAAACAAAGATGACTTCCCTAAAAGCAAAATCAATGTAGATGGATGACTTTGTTCAAGCTGACCATGCGTGAGACGAGACGCTGAGATCTGCAAACAATGTTGGCTTGAAAATTGAGTCAGCCAGAAGGCTTTTAAAACAATCCTGATAAGTTGTTTACAAAATGCCTGTGTCACAAAATAAAATATTTTAAGGGCAATTAATGCAAAATGGAAGAAATTTTGTCACTTTATTATTAGCGGTATGCGAATGGAGACCCTGAGGGTAAATTCTCTACTGAATTGCCTTTGTTTGCTTTTTTAGTTCACTACTCAATCATTAGTAATACTCTAAAAATGCCTTCACCAACTACTGCTAAGAAACAGATGTGAATTCATATGAAAGTAATATCTTTGAAAGTCTTTTTTGTTGTTGTTGTTAAATTTTCAAATCACGCTCTTTACTTGTGTTGATGTTGAAGCTAAACTGAATGAGAAAATAAGAAGACATAATGTTTGCCAAATGTGAAAATGTCTGAATCACAGTGCAACGTTTGCGCTTCAACTTGCAACTTTAATTCCCATAAAGCTTCAACAGGTCGTTGTAACTTAATCACCTCCACTAATCCTCTGGTTTTTCATATCATTGTGACTCACAGTAACCTTTATTTGGACGGTACGTTTACTCTGTTCCATGAATTTGAAGCAGAGCATCAGTGCTTGCTTTGTGTATCAACAGTTGCTTGTGGTTGATGATGTTTAGCCGTTTTCTGCGTGCCGGCTCGGCCCGCATGCTGAACCCTTAAATAAGCCGCCCTTTATTTAAGCAGGCAGGATGATGAGAAGAACATCCCGTGTCAATGTTCACTTTGAGACTAAGAGGATTAGCGCAATCTGGTTAAGGCTCTGTTCAGTCTTGCGAGGGGCTGGGTGAACACAATCTGTCATTGATTTTTGACTCTTCTTTCCCATCCTCTGTCGAAGGGTTTCTGGTTGTAATCCCCGGTTTCTGCGCTGCATTTAAAGTGATGTGGATGACGTTTGTTGGTGCCTAGATAAAATGTCCCTAGGCAGGAATTTAATTGTTCCTCGGGATTCATCCTCTAATGGAAACAAGGTAAGAGACGGTAGTTCTCTCATAACTGGGTTCAAGTATAAACAGCAGGACTACTATATCATAAATGTTGTTGGCTGTCTAGTGCAATGAAGTTACTCCTATCTCTTTTTACAATCAAACCTCATGATCACATGGTCATGCAGCAGCCTTGTAAAAGTTATTTTAAGATTATGAGTTGATAAAAACCTTCAAATATACATCATTACCAAATATAACTTGTTCTCTGGCCTGAGACCAGCCTGCACATAATATAAAATGCATATGTTAAGTCTCTGTGGTCCCTCTGCATGGAAAAATGAAGTTAATTGGCTGGACAAATGGTGCAGGGTTCAGTTCTTTCCAGTGCTGAAAATGATAAATCTCAACATAGATGATGGTATGAAATTGAAGAAGGACCGCTGTTTACTTAAGGTCTTGTCAACACAGGAAACTGAAATCTCAAGGGAGAGCAGAGAAATTCCTTGTAAAACTTTTGACTCTTTGCTTGACAATTTCATTTATTCTTCACATCCAGTGACTGTGACACTAAATACTCTGTCAGATGGGCCTTGGAGATGAAATGCCAGAGTTACCCACACTTGGTGTGATTTGAACTGTAAAACATTTCACTTCTGTTCTTCCTGTGATTAAACACTGGGATAGTGGAGGCTGGGAGCAGGCGAAGAGGGATTTTGTCTGGAGTGGAAATCATGGCGGGTGGAATAGGACAGATGCGAGGGGGGAAGAAAAGAGGGGATGAATGTGAACTTTTCTAGAACCTTCAAGGATGCATTACGCAATCACGACCATGACGTTTTTACTTAGCAGGATTTATCAAACCATTTTTCAAAAAGAGATGCTTAGTAAAGGTAAACATGAGTTTTAATGATAAAACCAAAAAGGGACAACTTCATAGGGGTTAGAAGACAGTCTTTACTTGAGCCTGGTGATGCATCTTATCCCAAGTTTTAATGGCATTATTCATTTTATTTTATTTTTTTTAGAAGACTCAAAGAGTCTCTTTAAATTTGTTGATTTTGATTCAGTCATCTGAGAAACTGTGTTGAAGAGTCTTCTACTTAAAGCATGGAAAACTGTCATAAGTGTGAAAAAAAATCAGCTAGTGAAGCTAATATTAAAAAAAAAAAAAAAATCAACATTAAGGCATTATTTACTTAAAACAAGCTCTTAAATCTTGCTTAAAAGATCCTGAAATTTTTTTTTTCTTATTTGAAGGGTCCAAAAAAATATTTCCACTAGAAACTACAGGAGAAAACACTTCAAGATTTAGTGCTTTTGATTTCGGATGTAAATGGCTCATTGCCCATAATAAAAGTTGAATGATTGATGAGAGGAGTTGTCGCCAAATGTGCCACAATCACTTGCAACAATTATTTTTAGACATTTGTTTTTCTTCAGGTTGTTTTTGTATGATACTTAAAAATCTCTTTGATCTGGAAGAGAAATAAAATGGGAACAAATATGTGGGGTAAACTGATGATTACATCAATGTGTCAGGGGTATTAAGTCACCTGGTGGCTTTCTGAAAGCGATATTCACTTTTAATGCACCCATATGTTAAGTGGCTTATTCATAGTCAACTCACTGTTTCCCTCAGTTTCAGCAAATGAAAATGTGTATTTGAGCAGGGCTGGATAATATGCATCTCAATGTGATCAGTTCATCTTTCAAACGCTTCTTGTCTCAAACTACTGGGCATCGACTTGCTAATTAAAGCAAGAGAGTCTTTCATCTGTGAAATCATCCTCAAAATGTTATGCAAACTGCCTGTAACTCAGTAGCAAATTAATTTAACACCAACATGATGAAATCACATTGTATAAGCGTTAGTATTCTGTCTTTTGTGGCTAATAACTGAACTTTAACATGTAAACCTACAGATTTGAGACATTTTGTTAGAGCTTGTAGAACAGAGAACAGATTCTTTTGAAAACTGTTCTCTAGATATGATTCATGATCGAGAACTTGTGTTATTCTCAGAAGGAAGTGATGAAGAAACAATGGCCGGGAGAGCAAAGAGTGAATCAAGACAGCACTGACTGGAAGCTGGTGAAACTTGCCTTGATGTATGGGGTCTCTCTTCCTGTTTCACTGTAAACCTGAGAATATTGTGTCTTAGCAACCAATGAAAGTTTCTAATAACAAATTGTTCCCCCTCTAAAAAGTTCCCTTCATCATTCTCTGAAAAAATGAGCGACATGTCATCACGGTGCCTTCACAAAAAGAGGCGATGTCCTGCTGAATGAGGATGTCTGAAAGTTACAGAACAGTTTCAAGGTTTACACATTCACTTCACGCTTAAAACATGTATCTTAAAACATTTTATTTGAAACGTTGAGTTTGCTGTTTAAAACTATTAAAACTCCTCCTACATTTGTTGCTTTCATTCCTCAGCTTGTAGTACAGCTTTGGCAGAGATCGTATGAGTGTGTCAATGCTGCAACGTTTTTATTGGCTTGAACTACTAAAGTATTAATTCCTCAGCCTTGGGAAATATTTGTCTAATCTTGTCTGTGTGGTGAAGTACAGTTGTTTTTTCTTCTTTTCTTCCTGCTCTGTCAGTGTTTAGTGTTGTGTAGGCAGAAGGCGTTTCACTCCTTAGCACCCAGTGTTTTTCCCACCTTTCGGGTATTTAATTTCTGTAATCTTGAATCTTGGCTGGTAAAATCCAAATACAGGCTTACAGCCTGTGCTTAACACTTGTTCTGCTTTCTGCAACTTGTTGCTTTTCTGTCAAGTTTGGACTATTCACCCTTCATCTATAAAGCAATGATAACCTAAGGGACCATACATTTTTAATGCAGTTTTTTTTTTTTTAAACATATTTTCTCATTTCACTAAAGATCTAGTCATTAGAATGCATTTTGTAGTGAAATTGTTTTTAAAATGTCCAAATATTTCCAGTAGACATTTTAAATCAGTTTATGTAGTTCCAAATCATATCAGATGATTTGGAACTACATATCCACTTGATTGGATAAAAGTTGTGTATCTATGGAAACCCATCACATTGCAGCCTTTCCTGATTGGACGTGTAGCGACAGCAGACAGTCGATCGCGTCCTGTCCTCCTTTCTGGGGGTTTGAGAAGACAGAACAGACACTCAAACACTGAAGAAGGAGTCAAGTAGAACTTTCTGTATTATTGAAAAAGTTATTTGTAGGAAGAACTTGACTTCTCCACCAAGGTGTCGCTGTTGAAACAGAATGCCAGGAGAAAAATAAAGTTACAGCCGAAATGACAGCAAATGATGAAGAGTGCTCTGTATGTTCCCCAGAAGAAAAACCCAAAGCGCCACAGCTATACATGTAGCTAAGCATTCAAACTCGAAGCTTATCAAACAGGAATGTTTTAGGCCTGCTAGTCCTAAAAGCAGACAGAGTGCTTGCCTCGTACTAAAACTGGGAGCTTGATAATGAAACTTCGAGAAGTTTCATTATCAAAATGAAACTTCAACAGATTAAATGGGTCTGTTGAAAACATATGGGATGTAATATGTGATGAGGCTTAACTATTGAGAGGTTTTCATAAGCAGGAAGAATAATTGTTAATTATATTCAGGCTTTTAACTCAGGGAGCCAATGTAGAGAAGTTAAGGTTAAAAAAATATGTTCCTTCTCACGTTTTACTGTTTTTTTTCCTTCTTTTAAAAAAAAAAAAAAAATCATGATTGAAATAACTGCAATAGTTCAGCCTTGAAGCAGCAAAAGCATTGACTCGTTTTCTCTGCATTGCTCTGGGACAGGATATTTCAAATTTTTGGCAGTAGCACAAAGATGAAAAGAAGTCCTGCAAACATGTTTTAGTATAGAAATGTTGACGTCCTGGTTAAAGATGACACCAAGGTTATTAACTTTATCATCAGAGATAATTTAATGCCAAACAGATGATGGCATTAAAACAAATTTAAAAATTAACTAAGCAGTTAATTTTCCAGCGGCTCAACAACTTGCTATGCTTTATTCTGATAAAAACTGTAATGATGTAATGAAAAAAATAACTGGCCCAAGGACTGAACCTTGTGGTACTCCATTAGTAACTCTGGAATCTGTAGGTTGTTCATTAGCATGAACAAACTGGAATATGTTAGAAATATGAGCTAAAAAAGTAAACTACTTTCCCCTCGTTTCCAGTGGAGACACGCGGCACCGGTTAAAATTCATGTTTGGAAACTGGAACAGGTTCCAGACTGTGTTGGTGGAAAAGCCCTGTAAGTCGTGGCAGCATCATGCTGTGGTGATATTTTCTTCATTCTGCACAGCTGATGAAGCAGAAGGTTAGAGCTGATGTGAAAATCAACGTAAATGCGGATGAATCAGGGAAGAAAGAAGGTTGAAACTGCAAAACACTTGTTGAGGTTCACCTTCCAGCAGGTCAATAACCCTAAACACACAACGAGGCCTACCATTGGTTTAAAAGGCCTAGTCAAATCCAGACACAAACCCAATTGAGAATATATGGAAACATTTTTAAGTGTTTGCTCAGAGGAAGTGGTGACACACCACACTACTCATATATTTACTCATAAAAGGAAAATGGTGGGGATGTTTTTTCCTCACTGATGAGTTATGAGATAAATTTTCTTGGTCGATCACATTGAATTTCTTTTAAACACGCTACTAGGATCAGTTCCCCTCTGGGCATTATTTATTATTGAAAGTATTTGTCTGTATTTCCAAACACAACTGTGTGACATCAGACTTGAACAGGATATTTTCTCATTTTTCAGTCTGCACGCCGTCAGTCTGTGTCGTGCAGCTCGCCTTGTGTTTAGCGGTTTGCTCTCTGCTTTGGTAACAAAGCACTGTTGACATTGTCCACTGTGAATCAGGCTCAGGGGGGAGAAGAGGATATGGTGAGAGAGGGAAGAAAGGTGTCCGACGCTGCACTCGGGAGCTCCGTGCGACCCTGCCGCAAATAGAGAGGAATGGTGGGTGAAAGGCCAGTGGCTGCTGCCAAAACTGAAACCAGCGCGCTATTTGCTGTGGACACAGAAGGTGAACTGGGACTGGCTTGACTTCAGGGCTTTGCGTGTAATCAAATAGGCATTTAAAAGGCTGACACCCACTCTTAAATCAACATAGATGTTTTGAATGGAACGATATTATCCTTTAATAAGAGAGTCTGCTGTGTGGCTGTGTTAGCCTCTTAAATGCTGATATGTATAGAGTGGGAAGCTTGGATTTACTGATTATGCCGGTGATTCATGGCTGGCACGAGTGGCCTGTAATTACAGTTGAGCTAATGCAGAAATCACTTGCACCCATGTAGTTTTGGCAGCCTCCGCAGGTCTACAAGCTGGCATTTTTATCATGGTTATTATGAAAAATAAAAGCAAAGATCAGAAATTATACACATCTAAACTAGTTTTATGGTGATTGTGCTGTATACTTTATTTTTACTAGCTATATATAGTACTTTTGTAACAATGTCTGGTTGTATTCTCCAGTGAAGGATAAAATGACTGCTTTTATTGACTTTTCTGTAAGTAGGTGTTTTACAGTGATTTGCAAATGTATTCAAACGCCCCCAACTTTATTACATTTTGTCATGTTACAGCCAAAGGCTCCAGTGTGTTTCATTTTAATTTTCTTCGCTGTCAAGTAAAACTCTCTCTCTTGATACCTAAAGCCATTCTTCATAAAATACCCCAAGCTGGTTGGATGGAAAAGCAACTGTCCGAAATATTTAATGAAAATACATTTAAGTTTGTGACTGGAACACAAAAAGATACGGGAAAGTTCCAGGGATCCAAACATTTTTGCAAAGAACTGAACAAACTGTAAATATGTGCCTCGACTACCTCTGAGATAAGAAAAAGTCCTGGGTTTTCTTTTTTAAGCCATAGGCAATCAAAAGAAAGTTTGAAAGTAGCAGAGGAAGTTGAGACATACAGGACATCTGACTGAGAACCTCCATCACTATGTCGACATAGATCGCCTTACGTCATGGTCAGATTTGTACGAGTGCATTTCAGAATAACTCTTCTTGAATTTCCTGGATCAGACCAATTCTGCTTAAGCCTGTGTTTGTCTCGCCGCATACCTGAAAGCTGCTTACAGAGTTTGGTTGTGTGTTGGCTATAACGTTACATAAGTCTGTCTGTTCCTGGGCTCAGTTTTTTTTTTTTTTTAATAATCTGAATATGTTTGTCTTTGAACACCTGGACACTGTTGCACCATCCGCTAACGGGATGAATCTCGGTTCCATTCTTCCACCTTTGGGTTTTCTTCGATAGACAGGGAGGAGGAAGCATTTAAATTAACATCAACTGTGGTTTGGCTTTGCTTGTGTCCATTTTGTTTTTCTAGAGAATTTATTAAGAAGCAAATTTGTACAGAACATTTTCAATCTGAGATGTAGGATTTTCTGCTTATTTTGTCATAACTTAGATCTTTTGGTTGTCTCGACCTAAATGTCTCACTTATCGAAAAGCCAATAGCTTCCTGTAGCAACTGATGTCGACTTTAGACAAGCAAGAGATCTATTTTTAGCTTGGAGATCCAGGGCTGATTGAGTGAGTGAGTCACTCAAACTATGGGCAGTCATAATTTAAAAAAATACCTTGATTGTTTTGGCAACCAATTAAAATTTGAAGCTGTAGCACAATCTTGAAATAAAACCCAGTTTATTTTCTTGCTCTTCAGAAGATCCCTGACAGGAAATCAGTGTTTGCAGTAAACACAGATAGCACAATCTTCTCCTGTAGACTAATAAACACGTCTTGTTTAGTTCACTGTTATTTGGTGAAACCTGTGGCTAAACATGTCTCATGTATGATATGCTGAATATGCGTGGATGTGATTTAAATATAATAAGCATGCTTTTTGTTGATGCTAGTGTTGAGCTACAGGATGCTATCTGAGCTGTTCATCTCTGCCCCGGCGCTGTTTATTTCCTAAGTATTAAGCTGGTGTGTGTGCGCAGTGCTCTTTGTTTGCATTTGGCTGCACTTGCTGCAGTGCAGTATCGAAGTCAGGTTGCATCGCTTTAATACAGTAGTTTTGGTAGTTGCATTGAATTGCGTCAGGTATTTTTCTCTAAGGCATCTCCACACGTGAACTTTATAGATCAGCTAATCTTTCATTTGAACACTCTAAAATCTTGGAGCTAATTAAGCTCCAAGAGCTTAATTCGCTCTTGGAAAAATAATTATTTTTAATTATAATTATTTTCAATTATTTTGAAAATAATTGAGGGATATAAACCTTTTTAATTTCATTAAGGTATACACTTGCTGTGATGATTTTGACCCCTGTGATGCGTTGGGACCAACACATCACAGGCAGATCAAGTTGTCGTCGTCTTTTCCTCTGTTTACAGACAATGCAGCGCAATAGGAATGTTCTCATTTTCTTGTCCTCGTTTGCTTGCATTTTCATCCCTGGAAATGATCATGCTCGTAGTTTTGTGTTGACGTTGCATATTCTGATGTGCAAAAAGTTCATTCCTTTTGCGTGAAAGTTTGATTATTTTCTTGATTTATAAGACCGAACAACAACAATAAAAATATTTGTCTTTCTTTAAAAATCTCGTGTAGCAGATTTCTTTTAAGAGAAATAAGCTAATTTGTTTCATGTAGCATTTTTTTGTTAAAAAACAAAAATGGTTCCTGTGGTCTAAACTTTCACCGACTAAAATGTTTCCATTAAGCTATTAAAAAGTGCAACTGTGTTGCTAAATGTTACACACCGATTCCAACCAGTCATATTTTGAAACATAGGCACAGTGTTTATTGACCCCATGAATAGCAGAAATAATAATTACAATGATATCAATCATTGAGGTTTGCAAACCTTTATATTATGGGATGTCTAATTATCATGCTAACTCTTTTTTCTCTGGCATTTGCAAATCAATATTGCTCATCCCCATTGGCAAGTCAACATTTTTGTGGCTTGCCAATAGGAATGAGGGATGGTGGTAACTGTGGTACTTTCTGCATTGACTGAGAGAATGCTGCCAACAACTAAATATCCTCCATCTTCTGCTGTTATGTTTTTACTTTAACATAGAACGTATTAAATAATCAATGACAAGATGCAGTCTGCTGGATTTTCTTACATTGAAAAGTTATTTTTATTTTATTTTATTTATTTTTTAACCAATTTACTGACCTTGACTGAAATATTTGATAATTTGGATCATTTGTATGCATGTATGATTGGACCGAAATGGCTTTTTGCAGTGCACTACATTGACATTTGTTGTGAATTGGTGCTGTATGAATAAATGTAATGTTTTTACTTAGTTTTGATTTGTTTTTTTATATTATTTCACAGGTTTTTAAGAACAAGGAAAGAAAAAACAATCAGTAGGACAGAGAAAACATGTGGATATGTAACCAAGAACAAAATATTTTAGTACTTACTGAACTATTTTGTTCAGTAACGTACGCAACATATGCATAAACTTTGCTCAGAACTACATATACATTTCTTAGCATCTTAAATTGTAAATGTTATATTGGTAAAAGTATATTTATTTCATAGCAACCAACAAGAAAGGACACATTGTGAGCGTCTTTCGCTGTTGCTCTTGCTACAAAGGTTTGCTTGTATTTGTCCTGGGAGAGCTTGGATCATGATCATCGCTTGGGGGAAGCAGAGGGCATTTCCTTCCACACACAGCTCTCACCTCTGTGTATCTTTGTATTCTCAGGGAGGGTCTCTTCCTCCCCACTGCGCTTTGTTATGTTGTCTGAGCTTCACGGTGTCCTCTTCAAGGAGCACAATAGGGCTGCAATAGACAACGCTGAAGAATGGAATATGCAATCAGTTTATCCCTGTACATGTTGTTTACTAGATGCCTCCAACAATGAGGTTTTCTGCTTTAAAATTGGATTTTGACATAACTGGTTTTCCATTTTTGTCGTGCTAGAAAATTGCCGCTAGTTTGTATATTTTGCTGAAGAAGAGGCAATGTGTATTATTCAGCAACCACTTGTTTTAGCGATTAGCCATATTAGAATAATTAAAAAGGCATTTTCCTGGTGTATTGCTGAGTGAATAATGGCCTGTTAAAACAGATTTTACTGGACGAATCATCGTCCAAAAAGTTATTGTGATAAACAATAAAGCTTTTGATTTGATATCATTTTTATGGTATCGGCATAGTAATCCAAGAACACATTCTCAAAGATCAATAAACTTCAAATTCTAACAAACTTAACCCTGGAACTGGAAGACATTGAAAATATCCAAAATAATCAAAACAACAAATAAAATGAATTATAAAGTCTTTGTAAACTAAATTGTCTTCCAAAAATAAATAAAAAAAGTTAGCTGGGACCAAAGCACCAGACTGAAGACATCCAGGTTTTGTATGAAAAATGATAAATCTTGCAAATGAAAATGATTGACCCTGTTTTAATAACAGTCCGGTTACTACCTTAACTCTGACGCTTCCCAGGATTACCAGTATTTCCAAACCTGGCATCTTCCATTCAGGAAGGTCAGCAAGGTCAGCAGCTCAATCATAAAACAAAGAAACTTGGCTTTCCCAATGTCTTGCTCTCTCTCATTACTTAGCAGCCTGAATGCACTGCATGTCTGTGTCGTCATATTATAAAAATCTTTTCTTCTTGCATATAACTGAGGTCTTCTCAGTCTCCACACTGAAGCGCATTCTCCTCTGTTTAACCTGCAAGTTGAAATGATCCAGCTCCTTCTAGGAACTGATTTTTCTCTAGTTGCTCCATTTGTTTTGTTCTTTTTGCATCCTTGCAGACACAAAGTCTAATGTCATTATCGTTTAAAGAAGGTCTGGCATTCCTTCTATGAAGGTGTCTTGGGTCCAGCTGTGTTGCATCTTCCTTCCAGTCTTACGCTCTTCTTCTTGCTTTTTCCCACAGTTGGACAACATTCTCTACCCACCTCCAATACTTCTGAGAAAGTCCAGTATTCCTGAGCTAACCCACGGATTAAGTCCTGCTCTCAAATTCAAGCGGCATCTCGGCGAGGATGGAAACCAGCTTCGTAGAAGGAGTCTCGGCGGTGGCTTGACAGGTAATTTCTTCATCTCTGTGTTCGCTTTTTACATTTTACCACCAGGTTTGGTTTAAAATAATCCAACACATGCTTATGTAGTTCCCTCTTTCTGATTTGTCCTCATGTTTTTATTTTACAACGCCATTATGACTCATCGCTTTGGCATACAAATGAGAAATGCATGACATATTTTGTTTTCCAAAGCACATGGAGGGACTGTTTGTGGATTCCTGCACAGCCCATGTTTACAGTAACTAATCCTACTAAGACAATAAGAAGGCTCATCTGGGTCATTTTTCTGCTGCCTCCTGACGGTAACCCGGCTTCACTAATCATTCTTCCTGCAGCTTAAGAATGATTTGTCATGGTTAATATCATACACAGAGAAAGATTTTACACCAATGGTAACCACATCTCTGCCTACAGACCAACATGGTTGTCAGCTAAAGGAAATAAATAGCCAACGTCTTTTCACCCCAGTCAAAACATGTTTGACTTCAAATATGTTTGAATAGGAAGGAGCGAGATTTAAGGACTTGCGGTATAATTTATCAGTCGACGTTTAAATTTGACAAGTTCAGTGGATTAACATGATTGAACCTGTTTCCAGAAAGAGGATTGGCTGATCCTCCTGTGAATCGTTTTCTCTTCATCTACCGTTTTTCTCAGAGTGGCTTGAAGAAAATCTGTTCACATGCACAGGCTCCCAGCCCGGGGCCTTCCCAGGTGAGGACAGGAGAGAGCTTTCAAACTTGCCGGGCGAGTCTGGTGAGCCGCTTCAGACAAAATAATCACACGTCACTGAATGTTTTTCTGTCTACGCGAATATAAAAGTTGCCTCATAGGGAAGTTGTGGAAAACTCAAAGACTTTTACCAGATCAACCCCATTAAACTCAAGTGGAGATTTATTGGTTAACATTCTGTTTATTGAGCTTAATGTGTGAATTAAATCTTTTATACAGCACACTGTTTGATTTAGCTCCTAAGCAAAGTGACGTTTCAGTATGAAAAGATATGTTAACGTATTCAAAGGGCCACATTCAGTAGTGAGCAGGGTGGATTCAGTCTGCGGGTTGCTAATTAAATAGGCTTATTGTAAAATAAGCATTGTTTAATATTTTACCTTTTAACCAGCTGTAGCTATTATTCATTTCAGCTGAATGCATGATCTTTTTTGGTTTGTCTTTTGTTGTTTTTGCTTTTTTTGGGTAAGGGTGTGAAAGATGACAGGAAAACGGCTGTAACACAGAGAGCCAGTCAAAACTAGCAGCTCACAGGGCGAAACGATGCACGATACTGGGTTCATAGAAACGAGCTGGGACAAGATTTTCAGCAGTATTATGGGGAAAACAAAGAGTACTGATTTTTATTTTGTATACTTTTCTATCAGGCAACCAAAATCCTGCCACGCAAATGTTTAAACGGTGACAAACTAAACTCTTCTGCGAGTGTTGTCATCCAGATCGAAGAGGAATCTTTATTATTCAACCCCATCAACTAAGAATGGGAATTGATAAGTATTTTTTTGGTACAGATTCCATTATTGATTCTCATTGTTGGGAAATAATCTCTTTAATTAAAAAAAATGCACTGTGCACCTTAAAAAAAGTAAAATTCCTCTGTAAAATTTGCATTTTAATGTAACTTTTTGCACATCTGTAGTTTTTGCACAAACCAATTTTTATGTTTGGTGTTTTAGATGGCCTGTTAGAAAACTGGAAAGTTACTAGACTAAAACCTTAAGACTAGTAAGTGACTAGGTCATAGGTTTTAAAAGTATAAAACTCACCCGGGTTTGTACTTCTCGTATTAATATTATCCAATATTTCTCTCCGGCCTCCTTGCTGCTGAGCGGACTGCCGTCTGTCAGGAGCATCAGGAGTGTTAATGACCTTATGGCTTTCTAGTGTGTTTGGTTTGTCATGCTCTGTTTGTGATGTCAAACTCGGTGAATGAGCTGAATGACGCCTCGGTCAGTCGGTGAGGGTGGCTGCACCGCTAATAGGCTGTTCATCATGGTGGATTAGTGTGCAAGAAGGGAGCTGGCGCTGACTGTGTGTACAGAACGATAATACAAAATCGACTGGCTGGGCTTTTGTTCTTGCATCTCTAATTTCTCCAAAGCAAGCACAAGTTTAGCAAGGAATCTAAGAAAAGCTTGAAAAAACCTCCAAGACGAGACAATAATCCTGAAAAAATCCAAATCCAAAAGAAAATCTGTACCATTTGATGTCCCAATAATTTTAAAAACTGATTGTTTTAAAAATGTACTTACTCAGTTTGTATTTAATCAGGAAAGAGACGATTAAGCTCAAAGTTACAACTACCAGAAAACTCAAACACATTCAGCATTTTCTTTAAAATCAATGTCGACAGTCGGATTAAAATAACTGATCACAAGTTTAATTTCTCTTAAAAATAAATTGTCCCTTAAGACACAAACCAGTAAATGCCTCCTTTGTTCAGTCTGCCTGCTTTGTTTGCGTACCGCAGTAAATTAGAGCAACTCAGGCTCATTGTAATATGTGGCTTTAAAAGCCTGATTTCTGAGCTTCACCTTGCTGATGAAAATGTTCACCTTTCAGTTAATAAAACCTGTGCAGCGTTGAATAAATGCATTAACCTTTAGTGGCCAGTCTACAAAAAAACAGGATAAATAAACAAACCGGAAGGCAGTCAGTCGGCTTTAGTTGTGCAGTTAAAGCATGATGAATGTCTTTCCTTTTGACCATAGACTGGCTTTTTCCTGTTGGGTATGTTTTTGACTTCTGAAGCTTATTTTCACATCCAGCAGACAAAACACCGAGCGCTAAGTGTAAATTAAGGAGCTGGGTTATTCACCAGAAAGGTCAGCAAACATTAAGTAATGTTCTTCTGACTGTGTGATGTCAAAGGAGGAAAACTGTTTAATTTTTTTTTTTTCTTTTTTTTTTTTTTACAAAAACCTAAACTGTGAGCTTTGTGACTTAATTTCCCTAAAGGCTGAAGGGTTACGTCAGTGAAATGGGAACCACCCTTACTTGACTTGTTGCAAATGGCCAAACTGGAGACACGTTTTAGATAGATTTTTTTTTTTTTTGTCTAAACGCAGTTGACTCAAAGTTGGGATCTGACATTCTCATAAATGGCTATTTTGAAATCCAGCCTGACCCATATACCCGTAAGTGCTGATACACACCTTTCCAAGTGTTGAGTTATTTGTGGCGGTTTCCTTTATGTCGGGATGTGAAGGGCCGTCGTGAGGGAAAACATTTGCCGGTAAGGAAGGAAAGGCCTCACTTTTCCCTTCTCATCCTGTCTGTTCACACTTTAATTTTCCTGGGGTTAAATCATTGATCATAGAGAGACTGAAGAAGATAAGGCAGAACAGACAATGGTTTCAGAGTTATGTTTCAGTTCAGATTTTGATGTTTTATGACTTGGCAACTCGACTTTTTTCAACCCCAAAACAAATTTTTTTGTTTATTTTTGCCATTGTTGACATGACATTAAAGCTTCAAGATAGGATTTTCAGTCTGTCAAACTTTATCCTGGGTCAAAATAATATTTTATCCAATGAAAACTGCAAAATACATGAACCTTCATATTTACAATTTGTTGCCTTCATTCTGCCTGTAAATTGTCTTTTTATGGTTCCTTCCAGCTGATGTTTTATTCTAGTTTATTTTCATTAATATTTTATTCTCTCTTTGAAAACACAACTTTTGCTGGTACTTGCATCCTATGTCAAAAATTTGTACGAAGCTCAAACAGTATATATTCTTGTCCCAAAATAATTAGCAATAATGTTCCTATTGATGCACCTAAAGATGTATTTCTTAGACATTCCTCAGATAAGGAAAGTCAGCTGAACCCTACATTCTGTTTGGAAAGACAAGATAAGAAATGCTTACAAATCAATGTACACTTTTCTAAACTTCTCTATATCTAGTAAAGAAACACTATTACTAGCTATGTAGCTATGTGAAATGGCTGTTTTTACAGCCTATGCACACAGACTAGAATAAGGACGGTTTTAAGCTCTCGAAGTTTACGTTAAAGAAAAAAAAAAAATGCTGTGAGACTTTGCTTCTGAATTTACTTTAAGGCTTTTTTCATTGTTACAACTGATGCTGATTATGTTTGAGTGCTGCAGATGAAGTTTAAGTTGAATTATTTCCCCAAA
Organism: Poeciliopsis paucimaculata; assembly: GCA_903067055.1. Taxonomy (NCBI): domain Eukaryota; kingdom Metazoa; phylum Chordata; class Actinopteri; order Cyprinodontiformes; family Poeciliidae; genus Poeciliopsis; species Poeciliopsis paucimaculata. Next base: position 30,557 of record CAEGAD010069243.1, read on the forward strand.
CCAAACAACCTTCTGGCCTTAACGAAGCATTAAAATATGCATCAAATTTCAAATGCGTGGAACTTCTTTTTCCAAGTCCGACTCACGCTCTCCTCTTGCAAATATTTGATCTGCAGACACTTTAAAATATTTCCTGAGCGTTTCTGAGAAAGCTGTGGATTAGAAGTCCACCTGTAAATCAAGCCCTGCGGTCAGTAATTTAATAAATCTTGTCAGCAGGACAGTGAACTTCAAACATACTTTCTGCAGCTCATCATATCACCTGATAAAAATAGATACTTCCCTCAGGATGAATGAACTGGAGATATCCTCTTGCAGTTTAGAGCACAGACTCCCTTCCTTTCTTTTGTTAGTTTCTCATTGGAAAAACAAAACCGCAGCCCCAACAGCAGCTTGTTTTTTCCCTGATAGTAGAATAAATCTAAAATGTTCAGATTGATAAAAAGTATTTATGGCGACTCAGTGATTCATCAAATGATGGTGTGATTTGTTTGTCGAGGTCATTTTCAGTATGCCATCTTTTATCTTGGGTGTGCTGAAGCTCAGTGATAAGAGGAGGCACTGATAATGGATGGAATTGACTAAACAACTTATGCTGCCATCTAGCTGCAAGCCACAGAAATTGATTAAATGCTGCTTTTCAAAAAGTAACATTGAGTGAACTGATGTTTTTTAGGCCTATTTTCCTTCTTGGACTAGGATATCTCTATTGTGGGATAATGTAGTTTAGGTTGAGAGCTCTTAATAAGCTTACCCTCCCCTGGCCTAATTTAACCGTTTTACTTCCTGTTTTCACATAGTAAGAAGGTTTATCCTAATGTGGCTAAGAGGAGCTGACGGCAGGGATTTTCTCATGTCGTAGGGCATCCTTTGACCTGTACTTGATAAAGGTTATTATGAAATGCAAAACTGTTGAAGGATTTCTGTCTCTTTCACTGCAGGTGGCATTTGAATACACGAGGAAAGTTCAAATGGCTACAAAAGGTGTATCCAGGGTTTAAAATCTCGTTGTAATTTAAGACTTGTGTGGTACGAATAAACTGGCACAGAACTAAAATGTTAGTTCTTTTTTTTTTTTTTGTGCGTTTCATCAGGGGGTTTCTACCATAAGGCATCTTCCATAACACAGAAATTACGATCCTTACGCAGTTTTGCAATTGACAAAAAATGACTCAGAATCATATTTTGTTGCGTTTGTTTTCTTTTTTGCAGGAAAGTACCTGTTGCTGCACCCCAGCCTTCAGCAGATGCAGGCGATGCTGCTGTCATCATCCGAGACCTCTAATCTGGTCCGCATGCGATCCCTGAACCTTGGAAAGTCAGACCCTTCCCTCACCTCTAGCACAGTGAGTGATCACTATTTCTGCTGACCATCCATCCATTTTCTGTACACCATTATCCCTACTGGGTTTGGGAGGTGCTGGTGCCCATCTCCAGCGAACGTGCCTGGACAGGTCGCCAGTCTGTTGCAAGGCAACACAGAGACAGACAGGACAAACAACCATGCACACACACATACACACCTAGGGAGAATTTAGAGAGACAGGAAGCCGGAGTACCCGGAAAGAGCCCACCATGCAAAGGGAGAAACATCCAAACTCCGTGCAGAAAGACCCCGGGCCGGGAATCGAACCCAGGACCTTCTTACTACCCACTGCGTCACTTTCATTCAAACCAAACTGTGCTGAATCTGAGCAGATTGTGATCGCACAAACCAGCAATTGTTTATATGTAACAATTATCAATATTTCACCAAAGCTTCCACATAAATTGCTAGTAATTATAAAACGCATGCAGTCGAATAGAAAGACACATGTACCTTTTTTCCTCACTGTTTGAGGTTAGATCGGACCAAACTTTTCCTGTTTTAGGTTCTTGGTTCAAATGTATAATATGTACCCAGAATGCATTTATACAGTCTACTTGTGGGATATTGGGATATTTAATTATTTATTTGAGAAACGTTCTTAACAGAGTGATTTTACTCAATGCAAATAAGAAAATTATATCCAACATTTAATTAAGTTTTGTGATGTTAAGCCAAACATAGTACCAAGTACATTATGGTCTGTGCCTTCAGTCCAGTATAGGAAGAACAGCCTCTGTGATCCAAGTTTTATTTTTAGTTTTATTTATTGCTTCTGACCTGTGGCGTAATGACTGGAAATGCTATGTTTAGTTCATGGCTTCCTCATCAACTGGACTGGTTCAAAATGTAAATTCAAGTTTATTTGCATTGCACATTTCAGCAGCAAGGCAGTTCAAAGTGCTTCACATGAGGAAACATAACATAGTGAACAAAAAAACCCCATTATATATGCATTATAGTAGCGAAATAAAGACCGAAGTAATGAAAAGTTGTAATCCAGGCTAGAATTGATCTATATTTCACTTATTAATCAAGGCCAACAAATGGGTTTTAGCCTTGAACTTCTCAGAAGTGCAGCATAAAAACTGAATGCTGTTTCTCCATGTTTGGTTGTGGTTCTGGGGATGGAGGGTAGACCAGAACCAGCAGACCAGAGAGGTCTGGAAGGTTGATGCAACAGCAGCAGATCTTTAATGTATTTGGTGCTAAACCGTTCAGTGCTAAATATTTTAAACTGTATTTTCTGAGCTACAGGGAGCCAGTTGAAGGATTTTAAAACTGGGGTGACATGCTTTATCTCCCTGGTTTTAGTGAGAACGTGAGCAGCAGTGTTCTGGATCAGCCCCATAAGCTATTTTCAACCTAGCAATATAAAGGCGAAAATACTGAAGAACTCCTTCGGACATATTACTTCATCCTTCCTTTAACCACAGGACAAAAATGATCTTCATTGTATTGGTGCTCTGCTTTCTCATCTCACAGCGGTGCACAGTGTGCTGTCGTGATCTTATTGTCTGAGGAGTGAGATACAATCACATTCAGAGGCCAGCCTAATAATGTCAGGCTGAGAGTCATCCCCGTGTGTGTGCTCTATATCACTTTGAGAAAAGGTTAATTTAATAAAGCATGTGAAGCTCATGTCTGTGTCCACACGTATGTTTGAGGGGCTTTTAGAAGAACTGCGGGTATGACACCCTGAGCCTCTGTGATGTATGCATGACAAAAGCCACTGTAACCTGAACTGTAAGGAAAATATTTGTTTTATTTGCAGAATTCATAAATAAAATCGTTATAGCTAGATATTTGCACAAACAAAACATTCATATATGCATAGGTCACATTTGATCAGGTTTATGAGAATTAAAAAGTTGGGTTCAGTGTGTGCTAAATATTTCCGTACACATGGGGGCGCTGGTGCTTTTTCCCTTAATCCTCAGGTAGTTGAGCTCCCTTTCTTGTACAAGGCACAATATAAAGCCCCCTCGGTTATTTTGGCCCTGCTGTGTGAGTGATCACATCATTCTGTGTAACGTAATTGTCCTGCGGCTCATGCATTGATTTAATTTGGGTTTTACAGCTCGACAACCTGAGAGAATCCTTACCATCATTGACTTTGCCAGAATTGTGAGATTTGTTTTATTGTGTTTCTTGACTGATCCTCTTAGATGATGATTAATCTGACAACCGCCACAGGAAGGTCGCAGCTCACCAGATAAGGACAGCTCAGCGGGAGAGATATGAGAGCCTGTGGCCAAATGCATTCTGCTTTCTCTTGCCAAGGCGAGGCTGAAACGTGATTGAAAAGTGTATTGTTTTATTTTATTTTTTTCGAAGGTTGCTGCATGAAGTAGTCAGTGGTGGTTGGTTGTTGCATTTGTTGTAAGTCATTTTAATGTTTGTAATGAAGTAAAAGCTGTAAAAATGGAAACAGCTGAATGTAGGAACGTTCATTCTCTGTTTGATTCTGGTAAGAGGATTGTTGTCGTACATGTCCTGTAGCATGACTTCACTTTAGAGCTATTTGGGTCTTTACAGACTTTGTTAAAACCTTGTATTAATGTGCATTTGGGTGATGTAATCCCACATATACACATTGTCCCTGATAAGCTTATATTCTGTTTTACAGAGGTGAAATGGCACACCACTATTACTTTGTATTGCACCTAAATTTAAACTGTAAGCAAATGCACAAGGTTTTAGTTTGTTTTTTTGTTTTCTTTTGTTGAAAACATAATGAAGCAAAAACCACGAGAACCTCTCAAATAGCTAGTAAGAAATTCTAGTTTCCATTGCAGCTCTGGCTGTGTTTTTACAGTGGCTGCTCTGTTCTCCCAGTCAGAAGACTTTTGTGGCCTCCAACAAGTTTTCTTCCAGAGTTATTCTGTGCAGCACATGACTTTCTTCCTGCATGTTTCCAAAAAGGCCAAGTTTGTAGCGCACATTACCAATAGTCAACAAATTCTTTCAACCAGAGCTGTAAACCTCTGCAGCTCCTCAAAAGTTTAATTTATCCTCTTTGGTGCCTCATTGATGAATTATTTTTCAGATGGGTTGAACATGTGAAAATTGTATTTTATTTCCTAACCCTGATTTGGACTCCTACGTATATTTTTGCCTGCCTTCAAAAATCATGTATTTGTCCAATTGCGCACTACTAAAGCTTGGGAAAGACGAGTAAAACAAAAGCCACAGATGCTTCAGCTTCTTAATAGCAGAAGCTTGCTGCTCCTTTCGTTTTCTCAGAGTTTTGATCATCACTTTGAAAATGAGTTTTTCTGTTTTGGGAGGAGATGGCTTTTCTGAAAACGTATCACAACACAATCATTAACAGGGGCCCTAATTAACCAAAGATGATGGCTGTGAATTACACTGACAGAACAGCATCTGTCACTCTGATAGTTATGAGACTCGAAAGCACAGCAATCTAGTCACTGAAAATGATTGAGTGGAGGGGCTGCCAGCACACAGGCTGTATTACAGCATGAGACTGCCAAGTCAAACAATGCTTACAGCATACTCAGAAATAAAGCTGCACAATATATTGTCACCGTTGTCTCAATGTTTTCAATATAGCGGTCGCAAAAGAACTGCTTGGATACGTAATTGGTTGGTTATGTGTGTTTCCGCTGCCCTGCTATAAACCCTGCTTTCCGTAATGCCTGCAACTAATTCAGATCTCTGTGGCTCTACAGCTCCTAAATTTCAATCTTAAGATTTTTATCACAATTTTCAACAATATTGTTGGAGTGACATATTTTATTAATGAATCCCTCTTCAAAAATTATTTGTAAATCCTGGTCCTAAGAGATTTATCACACCTAGACTTAAGGCTGGACGACGTATCGAGTATACTCGACGTATCGCGATATTTTCAATTTACGAAAGTTAAAATGGCTATATCGCAACTATCGAGTACAAATTGTCGTTCAATTGATAAACTTTCGCTGTCAAATTCACTGTGAGTTTGGTTTATCCGACACCCTATGAATGCATCACTAGTCACTACTAGAACTAGTTAAGGTGAAATCTGGAGATGCAGGTAGGATTCATTTAGTGCTATGCAATAGGAAAAATAACTCAAAACTACTCATTCTGTTTTTTTTTCTTCTCTCGCTCGTGTCGGGTTTACGATATACTCAGACTCGTTGCCATAGCAACTGACAACGACGCAACTTTATGTATCAGGATTCAGCACCAAAACCAATAATAAATTTAAACTACACCAGGAATCTTTTCCTTCTTGTTTAAAAAAATTGTCTTTGAATTGCTAAGACACACAAACAGCCTAAAATTTTCTTTGAATATGTTCAAAGTTTTAAATTCTCCCAAGTTGACTTTCTTTTTTTTCCCTTGCACGCCTCACTGAAAGACGAACAGAAACCATTTTCACCTTGGCTGATGATTCATTTCCATTCTTATTATTGCAGCTAAAAATGTAATTGCCTTTTCCTCATTAAAAACATCCGTTTTGGCCTTATATCGGGCAATTAACTAGTTGAGGCCCTTAAATCATCAAAGAAGAATGCTGTACAAATGGTAATTTCTTTTTTCTTATTTTATTTGGCCGCCTTGTAAAAAGGTTCCTGTGAAAGTGTGACAGGCCTCGCCTGAGGTTTAACAGAGCTGACTTCCTGTTAAACCTCAGGGGGAGGAAGGGACATGGTGGGATCACATCATTAAAATACTCGCAGTCAAACCTCAAATGGAGGCGCATGATTTTAAAGCAGATGGTTGCTACATTTAGCCGTCTAAAAAAAAAAAAAGGAGGTAGAAACATGGAATATGCAAACAGTACCAAATCAGGCACTAGGAATATAAAATAAATGGAGAAACTTAGATTTGAATGCGTTTTTCTCTCCTATTTCCAATATCTTTTCAGCTTTCTCCTCTGCCTGCGTGGCTTTATCCCGTCGCCTGCCTTGGACCGTCCGTTATTGTCTTTTCACCTCCTCTGCGCTCCCCCTTCATGCCCCTGGGTCTTCATTGCTCTGTCACAGGCATGGCACCGGCCTCTTGACCGTGATGCTCTCTGGCAGAAAATCAATAATTCACTCCTGGCATGATATGGAGATAAGATTGTCATAATTCTGATGTTGTGCCTTCGTGGACTCTCATTTTCCCTGGTAATTGCCACTCTGTGATGTCCTTTGCTGATATCACGATGGTCACAGCGATTTGTTGTTGAAAAAAAAGAAAATACCTTCACTTTACACAGGCAAACACAAGATATGCCATAAGCAAGTGCTGCCACAGTGTTAAGAAAATGAAACTAGTGGATGAAGATACTTTCTAGAGGTGTGTAAACTGTCTGCCGGGCTGCTTGTCGGAGCTTAAAGATTGATCTGCTTGTTTTTATTCAGCAGTTTTGGGCTTATAGTGGAGTGCTGGACATTTTTGTACGTTGCAGTGATAATCAAACACAGTTTCATTTATTTTGGAGGACAGGATGTCCGGTTAGTAACTGCAAGCTGCTGTTACAAGCTCCAGAAATGATGTGGAAGGCTATTATTTGAAGGTTTATTATACAAATATATTTAAATATGAGACTCATTTTAAAGGAAGGAAATTGTAGCTCTGGAGTTTCCCTGTTTTGTTGGCCTGAGTAAATCCCACATTTTAATATTGCATTTTCTAAACGTTGCATCCATCCAGTCCCCTGTCAGTGTGTCTATTCGTCCATCATCCTTCTGTTTGACAATCAATTGTTCTCTTTTTCCATTTGTCCGTTCATCCATCCAATCATTTACCATCTGTCAGCATAACCCATCTGCTCGTCTGTCCGTCTGTTTTTTCTGTTTGCCTTTTTCACCTACACAGTAGTTCACCTTTCTTTCTCTCTCTAACTCATACAGTTAGAGAGAGAAAGAAAACAATGGACTCATACAGTCCAGAGTTTAGATCGGGTCTAAAAAGTCCAGTCCACCCCGAGCCTGATCCAATCCAACTAATTAACTGGAAATATCGGCCCGAGCTCTAAGTAAACTGGACATATAATACTGTTTTTAGGTGAATTGGTCAATTGGTGTAATTTCTCCTGTTTTTAACTTTTGTTTAGCATCTTCCAGCTCCATTTTGTCGCTTGTTGTAGCTGCAGGGTGAGTCAAGTGCAAATGTGAGATGTGTGACTGATGGTAGCGGCGCAGGCTGCGTGGGCATTATGTGGCGTGCCCAATAAATTAGAGTTTCCTCCTGAACTTTAATTTCTTTCTTTCCTCACAAGGGTAGACTACTCTTCTATTTAGACTATAATATGTAAATTTATACAACTTTATATCCCATAAGCCTGACTAGAGTGCAACTTCTTGAAAGACAGTGGAAAGATTTTAATCTTTCACTGATTTTTCTTTTTTTTCCTTGTTTTAAAGGCCGGTCACAGCTTTAAACTAATGTTCATATCTTCTTTTGCTAGTATCACATAAACTGGGCAGAGCCTACATTGCTAATTTCTCTTTTTGTGTATGCTGGTCATTAAGCCCTCACATTCATGGAGTAGATGAGAGACAAAGGAAGCATAGGAAATATAAGATGAATGACTTTTCAAAACCAATACATCGTCTGAGCATCTACTCTGTCGCTGCAGGGAGTTTTATTTAGTTAGAAGAGATTTTAAGTCATTCTTGACAAACATTGTGAAAACAAAACACAAAAAGAAATTCTTGTTTATCACATTACGAGATTGTAATTTTTCATCTGCTTTCTTTCGTTTTCCCCTCCCTCCCCTCTGCTGTTTGTATTTTCCAAAGTCCATGTTTGGAAATTGATGACATACTTCCCCAAAACACGAACATGGCAGGGTTTTTTTTTTTTTTTTTTTTACCTGTAAACATCTGCATGGGATGTAAATGCGAAACCGTCGGTGTAGATGAGTTTTGCTTCGACACTCAGCCGTGCCATCTGCTCTGTTTGAGATATCATTTTCTCTCTTGTGCTATTCAAATGTGGCAGCGTTCGTTGCAGTGTGGCCGCTTCTTTAAAGCCATGCGCATGGATGACGCTGGATTTCCCAAGTGGACTGATGAAGACCTAATTCATCAAGTCAATGCAAACATTTACAGTTGCTACACCGGTGTATTTAAATTGAAAATAGAGAGGACTCACGAGCACCACATTGCAGCTATTGGTTGCTCTCGGTTACAATATTTTTGCTTGTTGTCAAGGTGGAAAGATTGGCCCTATCCACAGGGGAGGTTGGCCCTGCAGGGTTTATCTTGCCTTGATTTTCTTCTTTGGCTTCTGGCTGATACAGTTTTTACTGCTTTGTATGGAGGGAATTGACTCTTTCTCCCCTTAATGTTTCCCTCGCGGGTCGGTCCCCTCCTCTGCCTTTCTTAGATCTGCAGGTCACCTTTTGGTCCGATAAGCTCAAGCAAAGCAGAGGCTGCAGGTCACTCAATCAGCGCTCTCTGCATGCTTTCAGCGCCAGCTTTGACTTTACCTTTTTTTCTCTCTCTCCAAACACTGTTGAAACAACCTGAGCTGCTCAATTGGCAGGAGGAAAGGAGACATGGATGTTTCCCTGATGTTTCTGATGCAGCTCAGAAACTCAAAGCAATTTTGCTTTGTCAAAACTCTGTTTTATTAGTTTTTGTAATTTTGTGAAAAATGTTGCAAGTATTTATTGTCAGAGACATGACACCAATGCACAGATTCTGCTCTGAAAGACTGGATATAATTTGCTGACCAGTGATGATCAGAGATCATTGGCTACTTATTAATTGTCCATGAAAATCAATCTGATCTCATTATCTGTAGCTTCATGTTAATGACCAAGCCTCTCAAATTAAAATCTGTGATAAATGACCATTGGTCATTTCAGAGCAGAATAACTAACTTCTGACACATTTTTCTCCAGCTCAGAAGCTCTTCAGAATAAAAGCACTTCCTGTTACAATAATCCAGTCAGCATTCCCCTTCATAGATCTTAGTGATTAACTATTTGTAGTTTTCATTTAACATTATTACATGTGCATTAATTTAATCAGTAATCATTTTACATTACCAATGATCTACACAATTTTTCATGATGAATTCACATACAGTTAGCATATTATTGAAAAGCCCATTTCTTTTAGAAACTATCGCCAAGTAAACATTAAATAGACTAAATATGTTCAGTTATAACTAAACAAAACATGGTATTTTAAATTAGAATATTCCTACTGGAAAGTATGTTTAGGACCTACTTGTTATTTTCAAAAAGTAGTTTTAATTTGACAAACAAGACTCCTCAGGACGTATTTTGTAATTTATTGAATATGACTGCATGTGTTCTGGGATGGATAATTGCCGAGTGTTCATCTGTTTAGTGGGTAGTAAAGCTAAAAAGAGGATTTGAATTTGAATCTTCAAACTGGTTGATGTGGATCTGATGAACGTTCAGCGAATTGAGGGGGAAAAAAGGTTTGTGAACATCTGTGCAGTAGTTATGTGGTAAAAGAACATCAGTATTACTAAATGAGTAATTGTTTTAATATCAATGACGTAGTAATTGTGACTATTATAGATTTTCATGGGCAGAGAATCATGCTTGTTTGGAGTCTAACAAGAAAAGACCCTTGTCTTTCTGTAACTAATAATCCTTATTTTGAGTCCAAGGTGGATTTTTTCTAATTGTTCCTTTAAGCAGGCAGTGAGTTGAACAGAGCTGTAGCTCAAGACTTGCCTGTTGAACATGACAGGATATTTTTGTTCCATCAGGTAATCTGGAAGGCATTGTTAAAGCTGAAAAAGTTGACTACTGTAATCCTGGTCTCTGAGGCCTTCAGGGGATTATTCAAAGAAACAGACCTTGGCTCTCTTATCAGCGCAGCGGCACAAATGGCCGTCGCTCCATCTGCAAAGACTCTCCTCCAGCTTCCTGTCGAACGCAACTGGAAATGAGAAAAGTTGATGTGGTGGTCACCTGCCAGACAACACGGCCCACCAGTTCTGGCGGCTGCTTTACTCTCTACAAGAGAAATCATTGGAGCTTGGTGGGAGAAAGGAAGGGGCCCACTTAATATTCACAGAGCAGGAGCACGGTGAATGGAAATGAGTGAGAGGTTGGGGGCGGAGGGGAGGGGAGGGGAGTGAAGGAGGAGGCTGGGGCAATGAAAACAGAGACTGAGACAGAATGTGAAATTGCAGGATAGGACTGGCACCAGTGCACAGTGAAGGAACTTATTTTACAAGTGCTAATAACCCAGGATGGTGTGGAGATGCAGATTTACTGGGAAGGTCTGTGGCTCCTGAAAACTCAGCCATGTGGAGCTGCAGGGCATGAAATTGCGGGAAATTGACACTGGATATGCGGTTATGTATGTGTATATAACAGGTTATGCTGTTTGATTCCATTATGGCAATGCCTCAGGGTTGGTGATTAGGAGTAGTGGATGCATGTCCTGTGTACAGACTGGTCTCCATTTTGAAATGTGAGCACAGTTATTAGATGAAATTGAATGAATTTATAGTTTTGATGATTTTTTAAAATTATTATTGTAGAATCCATCATTCTAAGATATAATTAAATCTGAATAACTCAAAAAAAAAGTGACATTTTGCCCGTTTCAGGTGAATATATGTGAACAATTCTTGGGCAACTGTTACTGTGCAGACCGATTATGTTGGTAAGTGAACAAATATTTTTCCATGACACTTATTTTAAATAATTTCTTGACGTAAAATAACCCAAATTGCAATTTGATCATTGATTTCTCTTATGGAGTCTGCCAGTTTCTTCATCAATCCCTGATAAAATTGTAAAAAATCTGTTTTTAGATTATTTTTTTGCTTTTGAATGTCCTTTTCAGTGGTTGGTCGGGTTTCAGCCTTTCTCACCGTAACCATGCACTTAGCATGTTGCACTTCTTGGTGCTCCAGGTGGGCTGCAGTTCTCAGATATAACAGCGCTGAGAAATAATAGGTCTTTTTTTCCCTCTACAGCTTTCTGCAACTATTACTATAGTATGGAACTAGATAGTTTCATAATGTCCTCAATTTCTTAGTTGTTTTAAAAACGGTGCATTTGAACTTTTGCAATTTTACGTTCTAGTCAGGTAAATTTTTTATGCTTGCGTTGCTATGAGGCATTTATCTCTTTGAGCCACAACAACCCTCTTTAGACACTCGGCAGCCAGTTCAAGCATTCCTGATGTGTACCTGGTTGAATCTTTTACCTTCAGAAATGTCTTTACTCTTCCTTCTCTTAGATGCAAAGCAGGATGGATCCATGGCTTAAAATAGTTTATTGTGAATATTAAATCTGAAATTAACAGGCAACCTTTTCAAAATCTCAAGATCTTGGTGGAGAAACAACCTAACGTTACAAGAAAACTAAAGATTTATATAGTTCTTGGCAGGCTCTGCTGTTGGGAGGGTCCTGTAAGGTGTGATTGTTGAAATGTTTAGGTTAAGTCCATCGTTTTCTCAGAACTCTTTACTGCAGATTTAAATCTCGTCCCTCTGTTTGGTTCTCAAGTTTGGCTTGAACCACAGCCAGTCGTCTTTACCACATCTAAACGCATCAAGTTGCTGATGTGTGATACGATCCACCGTTTGTGTTGATCAACAGAACATGTATACTTTATAAAGCCACTGCGTCAATCCAATTAGCTGTCAAATCTACACACCTGGCATTTAGAAAATCTGAACAAAGTTAAAGTGGTTCAGATTACTTTCCTCATAATTCCGAGCTTCCGTTTTATTTTTACATTAAGTGTGAAAGGTCAGCGCTTCCTTCTCTGCCCTTTCCCCTTCACTTTTAATGCCTTCTCTAATGTCAGCCATCGTGTTGCTGTCACGGGCCTAACCTTCAGGTGTGCTCTCACAGTGGCTCAATGTGACTGCAGTAAGGACGGGGGCCGCTGCAGACAGGATGCCACGCTTGTTCTCCAGTCTGGAGCAGAAACAATGCTGGGGAAGGAAATCCTTTCATTGTCGTGGTCATCAGGCGTGACTAAAAAGCATGGCTGGTGACAGAAATGAGTCTTGGGGCTTCCCCCTCCACCACTGCACCTCCTATTCATCCCCTTCTTCTTGCCGTGCTAAATTAGAACTGTCTGTCTTCTGCGTCTCTCTCTCTCTCTCTGCGTCTCTTTCTCTCTTCCTGGCTTCATGTCTGTCCTCTTTCATTCTTGAAGTTACAGCGGAGAGGAACAAGAGGTGTCAGCTGACTGAGCCGCTCCAATCAGATAACTTCAGACGGAGGTGTTTAGCAGCTGCTAAAATCAGATTTAGCCCGAGGAAGGGGAGGAGAGGAGGGAGCAGGAGGTTGGAGCAAGGCAGCGCGGCGTGGATATGCACCGGTAGGGAAGCATGTTGAGTCAGGGATCCGTGCCATGGACGAGTCGAGCATTCTGAGGAGGCGAGGGCTACAGGTAGGACGTGAAACAGCTGTATGCGCATCGATCCGCAGCGGCTTCTCCTTTCATCACGGCACAGTTCGGACTTTTCCCCGGTATCAACACTCCACAGTTGCAGCACTGCGTGTGTGTCCTGCATGTGAGACAATCCGCTGGCAGAGCTGAGCATAACGCCACTGACTCTTAACAACCTGCGATGTTCTCTACTCTTTGTCAGTGTTTCTAAATAAAAGTTCAGACAGCTGCAGACTGACTTTCAAATAGAAGATGAAATTGTGTCTCACGTTTAATTGGTGCTAGCTGTTGGCGGGTTCTGGGTGATTGGGAGTGTGGGGCTCCCATTCATGTAGCAAGATCGATTACAGTGTCTTGTGAGGATGCCTTTCTTGTTCTTTATTGACTTTTTATGATAATTGAGTGCAGAGTGAGGCTTTTGCCCTGCTGTCAGTAATCCTGATGAAGATGTGAGCTGAGTTTAAGGCAGCTCTCAGAGAGAGAGAGAGAGAGAAACAACAACTAAATTATTGCCGCCATCAATCTACAACACAAATTACATAAATGAAAGTGGAGAAGAGCGGACAGGATGTTCTGAAATACCAAATGGCTTTTATTGTACAGCAAGTGTCCCCATTATTTTTAATCAGAACCCCATCAGACATTAATCATTTTGTTCAGCCTCGTCTTCAATCTCTGCCTGCTGCAGCATAAACTGGACTTGATTTATAATTTTTCTTACCCTACTTGGGGCCACGCACAGAGACGAACACGTTTTAAGGGGAAGTCTGTTTAAAATTCAGCTCAAACGACTGCATGTGTTTGGAATCACAAACTCCCAATGAGACGCTCTTTCTCGCCTGCATGCTGACTGATAAATTTAACAAGTTAAACTTCAGGAGGGTTTTTTCCCCTCCTTGTTCAGACGGGATTCATTTTCTTAGTTTCAGTGTCAGGGCGTTGCTCTGAATATGAATTTTTCTGAAAAATGCTGATATTTAATGTATTCCCTTTGAGAGCACTTCTTTATAAAAATGAAACACTTTTTTTTTTTTTTTTAACATTTTACAAGCAGCTGCACAGTAATTTTGTGCACATTCTCTCTCTCCCTGTCTTCGCCTTTTCCCACGCAGCACTTCTCAGTGTTTCCTAAGCTGCATCAGTCGGAGAAAAACAACGGGTTTTTGCTCCTGTGGTCAGGCTGCCGCCGCGCTCTGACGTTCACATTCACCACGAAACGCGGAAGTTAGTTTGTCAGGCAAATGAATGCGGCCGGTTCAGCGACGCAGTTTCACATTCATTCTTGGAAAGGCGTGGGATGAGTGCACTGCTAACAGACCTTGTTTATGTTGATTACGAGGACGGATCTATTTACAGTAACAGAGGGTTCGCTTCAGGAAGAAAACGAGCAAACAGCAGAAGTCAAGTTTTTCCGGCAAACCTTCCTTCTGTACTGCTTTCACGTAATGATATTAAGATTTAAAGTTGGCCAAAGTGTCAGGTTGTGATTTTACAACTTCTGTGGTGTCAGAACAGATTCCAGTTTGCTTCGTCTCCTTTTATTCCCATTTCAGTCTTTTTCTAATGTTTTCTATGACAGTGCCTGAAGAAGCATGAACATTTTTACTTCCAAGCTGTTTGCGTTTATGGAGAAAGATTTTCATTACTAATGCTAGACTAAAATAAATTAAAAAAAATAAAGAACTGAAGATCTGTGATCAATCGAGGTCGTGTTTAAGTGAGACTTTTGATTCCTGTTGTCTGTGTAATGTTTGTCCACTGCAACCATAATTCTAACCTTTAAGCTGTCTGGAATCATTTTAAAAAATCTTTACCATTTTTTTATTGATTTTTTTCTATACAAAACTTTTGAGAAATGTAAATACTTGACATCCTGTACATTCACAGAGACTGTATTGGCTGCGGCTCCCAGCTTATCGTTGTCCTGTGACCTGCTCCGTATTAGTGTATTAATCCTTTACGAAAGCGGATTTGTTTGTAGGTTTTCTCATTGCAAATGCAGTATATAATGAGTCAAATTATCAATAGATTAATGGAGCGAGATGTGAATTTGATCCAGTACACAACAATTTGTGTTGAATCTGATAAGTTTAGAAACAAATGATAAAACCAGGCCTGTGTTAGCCGTGTTGTTGCTAGGGTGCTATTTAAAGCTGCTTTCTTAATGTAGTTTAATTAGCAGCTTATCATGTTTGTGCTACAGCAGCTCAGAATGAGACAAAATTCAAAATGTCTTATCATAACAATCTCGTTTAAAATGCGTTGCGTGTAAAAAGAAATCTTGATCAAGACATCCCTACTGTGAATTTTTTGAAAGCTTAGATTAGATTAATAAAAAAACAGATAAACATTTAACTTGCTATTGCTATTTATTTTAATGTTATTAAAAGGAAAATATGAGATTTCTTCACTACACATAAATGTTTCTAGGTTTTACCACCTTGTTGTTAAACAGAATTTCTTGCTTTATAAAACCGCAATTAAAATTTGGCATAAAAATATTTATTGTCAAAAATGTTTGAAAGGGTAACTAGGTAAATGTACTGAAATCTGAAGGACATGTAGGAAAAAAAAGTTCAAATATGTCTTATTTTCTTTAAAAAAAAAAAAAAAAAAAAGCCCGTGGTCGTATTTAGATCCAAAAAGATCTGAGATTTGGACTCATCATTGAACCATCACAAAATGTGGTGTTCAGTTGTATTTCTGTCAGCGCATTCATGCATTGCATTAATAATTGTCTAACTTAACTCTCCGTATAATCCTTAAAGCATCAAACCTTTAACTTTGCTTTGCTATTCCCAATATTTTTCTATAGTGCCTTTTTTCGTGACACAGCTCCACATTTCATAGCCGTTTTAGGGTTTTTATACCAAAAAGCTTCCATGCATGCTCTTCATCTTAATTATGAAGCTCCCATGAGCAGCTCTTGCTTTATTTTGCTTTACTCTCAGCATCAATCAGACACTGTCTCATTAAAAAAGAAAGTGATTAGAGTTGCTACACAGCATCTCCAAGAGCAGCTTGTGTGACAACAACTGTGTGCCATAGTTTGACACAACAACAAAAATCTTTTTACCATCAAATTTTAACAGCTTTTCAGTTTTGCACGTAAATTTGTTCATATTATTGAAATGGTGTATTCACATGAAAGTGAAGGCCGTGACATTTTGTTTCCTGACAAAAGACAAACTTATGACCCGGCAAAGAAAAGGATAAACGGAGAGGTCAATGGAAGGAAATGGCTCTCTTTAGTTTGAAGAGGAGCAGCTTTTCTGCTGAAGTGCTCTTGTGCTAAGCGGCGACTTTCTGCCAGGATGAGTAACATTTCAGAGTACGGCTGTGGAAGGGGTTGAAATAACATGGATTTTTATTTGTTTTTATCAAACAAAGTGAATCAGAAATGTGTCTCAGGAAACACAAAGCTACAGATTCTCAAATGAATGTTGTAATTCAGTCAACGAGTAAAGGCATTCTCCCTTCTTGTGCTCATGTAAACTAAAAAGACAGTTTCCTTTCATGTTTCAGAAGATATTTCTTCTGATTAAAATTGAATCCAGAAAAGTATATAAGATGCTCTCAGATGGGGGGGGGGAGGGGGTAAAGTTGTGTACGACGGCACCCTCTGGTGGTGATGTCAGGAACTGCCTCCCTTGTCTGGTCTAATTTACTTTTGGAAGTCTTGATCTGATCTGCCCAGAATCCTTTGACTTGTGTGTCGTATTTTTTACATCTAAAAAGTCAAGCATAGAGCCAAGTCTTTGTTTTTTTCTTTCTTTTGGTCTTTTCTACAGATCTAGAGATGCGTTAACAAAATTGGTTACTGAACACGAGCGCAAGCGTCTAATCTGTAAGAATTTTAATGAACTTGTTTGTGTCTTTATTGCAGTATCAGTGTCTGCTTTTGGCCCGACTTAACATGTGTGGGTTCTGTGCATTAGCTCATGTTCAAGCTAAGTGTTTATAGATGTCTTTTAGTTGTTCTCTTCCCCGCTCCTCTTTCATCTCCAGCTGCTCACGCCGGCTGTCGTCTGAATTAGTGCATCACTTCTCTCGGTAGCATTTTGTCCCATCAAACGTTCAGCCAACCGGCCGCAGTGAGCACTTAAAAGCAAATGGCTCTTACTGCTAAAATAAAATGAATTCCCTCAGTTTTTATCAACACAACCTCATTAGCAAGGAGAATTTTATCATAAAGCGTGCTAGCCTCCAAGTTCACACATTTTGGTGAATAAAATGTCATATTTCAGGTGGGTATTGATTCTATTGTTGGATTTTCTGGGACTGCGCATGCACATATTTTACTTTATTTCTTTTGAAATAAAGAAATAAGCGCTTTATGCTAATTATTGTCATGTCACTGTGTTTGAGATTTTAGAAAGATGTGAAATTTAGCTATTTTTTTCTTTTGACACACATTAGTCCACAATGTTTGTTCTGTTTCTGCCAAAAACAAATCTTAACATTTGGAAAACAACTTAACTATTTGACTAGTTATTCAGTGTTTGATCACTGAACCTATATATGTAATTCATTAAATATTCCTTCATATTATGTTATTAATGTGATGCATCAGATGCTTTAGTAACAACTGATTTAACAGGCAAATTCAAAATGTATAAAATTGCATTTTAATATCAGAGAAACACTTTGATAGTAAAGCTGAAAGCGTCATCCAGGTTTGGTTGGTTTTAAAAACTTCACATCATCTTGTTGCATCATATCTTCTTTTTTTTTTTTTTGGATAGCAGAAACAATTTGAATTATTCATTTCCGGTGGGCAGGTTTAGGATGTTACATTTCTTATTAAAAGACGGTTTTAAGGTTTTATGAAATTCTGTTCAACAATTGGATCCGTTATCCATTGACTCATTGTTAAATTTGATGACTATTTGTGAAAATATTTCTTTATTATTCTGTTTTTAAATTACTCCACACCATGTGGGGTCAATCAGTCCCACAACCTGCCAACAGACTGATTGTGTTTTTTTTAGTGTTTTTATAATGGGCAATTACTTGATCTCAAAATGAATAGAGAAACTGAAAATTTGAGGATTGAATGATGATTGTTGGATGCTTCAGTGGTAAGCAATCAATGCAGGAGTAAAAAAAGTGGCACCGGTTGAAGGATCAGAATCGTCGTATAAATATAAGAGCTGACTTTATGAGCAGGTTGGATCAGAAAATATTTCTAACTGTATCTGTGGGCTTCTGTCTGCTTCATACTGAGTTATCAGCTGGTTGAACAAAAATCAATGTCCTTCAATCTGAAGGGAATAAAACTTCAGGCTGGCAGTTCATGTTGTCACTGATTTTTATAAAACTAGGTTAGATCATTTGCTGTTTTTCAGTGTCATTTGGGGAAATCACACAGCTTTAAATCAGTCGATTCTGGCAAGTCATGCAGAGAATCCACTTTAGCTTTTCTCATTAACCTTTTCTTTAGATAAGCATCAGGTATGCGACATTCAATAAGCTATTAGATAATGTTGATTAAATTAAGGGGTAATTTACTCTATTTTATTGATTTAAATCTTCAACCCTTGGCTAACTACCTCTTTTCATAGAATGCAGATTTGCTACCAAAACTTAATGTTTAAACAAGGTAAATAAGACTTCAAATTAAAAATAAAAAATTCTCTTCATCAGCTAACAGAAAATGGATCAAGTTGTTAAAGTGTATACAGTAAAATCCTGGAGATAATTTCTAAATGTTAAAAAATAAAGTAGTGTTATTTGAGAAACGGAAGGTAACCATTGCAGTTGGAACAAGTAATTGGATTAATTGAGATTAATTGATTATTGAGCCAGTAATTAACTGGAATATTTAGATTGCAAAAAAATGTCATTTGCTGCAAGAACAACATATTCAGAGCCGTAAGTAAGCCAAAACTACAAATATGTGTACATATTTTGTAATTTAAGATAAAAAAAAGAAAGAAAAAAACAGAATTCCCACTGGCATAGTTTTAGCTTCACATAGTTTAAATTGTGTAAAAATCAGATTCTCCTATTAAGCATCTTTTTCTATCAAATTATTAATTGCTTAATGCAAAAATTAGTCCATCTAAAAATGATCAAATGTTCACTCAAAAAAAAAAACTTTATTGTTGCATATATGCAATAAAATGTTATTTAATAAAAAAAGGAATTTAATTAATTGCATCTATTAATGTATTTCTAATTCTATAAAAGTAAGAAAACCTAAATGGTTACATGAAAAACCCCTCAAGTTTTTAATTTAACTTTTTAATCTAATTAATCAATGAATGAATGAACAATCAATAGAGTAATCGATTATGGAAAAATAATTGCTAATTTTAACCATGTAAAAGGAAACCATGGTTAATGGTCTGACTCACTCATCTTATCAGAGGAAAGCATCTTGTGGGGGGAGAGCCTCCCGTCTCCTCCATCCTCCTCAGAGCCTGTAGAGTCGGAATGCCGTTCAAGATGTTTTCCTGGCATTTCTCTCCAAGTCACAGCCCAGACGACATGAGAGGCACTGAGAGGAGTGGAAAACGCGTAATGACTTTATATTCCTCTAAATTCCCTCAAGTCAAACTCTCAAGATATTCCAACATGGCTTCATTTCCTGTAGCTACATCATTAGCTTTTTAATCAATGCTACATGATTGCCAAACATGAAACTGGAGTATTGTAATGTTGTGTTAGAATGTGGATTAGAGCTTAAAGGTGATTTCTGTATTTTATTGCAATTGGAGGTGACAAAACACAAAATGCAGCAGGAGTGTGAAATCGATACTTTTGCTGTTGTTTCAGCTTCAAGGCTTTTGGGTGATACTGACACAACCAGAGACAAAATATTTTTGGCTTTTTCATTTTCTCAGTTGGATTTAGCTTCTGATTTGGCCTGTGGTTGTGAGTCGTGACTGCGTCTGGGAATAAGAGGGAGAAAAACCAATGAAAATGTAATGTACGTGCGAGACGGGTGGGATAGCGGTTAGCATCGCTGCCTCTCAGCTCCGGGTAGTTTACATCATCATCTTGTGTTTGTTTCCCAAAGTGCTGAATATTTCAAACTTAACCTCACGTTAAAAATGACGTGTAGCCTAAGGCTCCATTATCAACCATCAAATGATGGTTTCCAATCAGTACGTTTACACTTTATTAAATAACTAATTGTTCTTTAGCGATGCCTCCTGGTTGTTATGAGCCATAATTTCAAATCAATAAAACAACAAAGTCGAGAGGGGATTGGCCATCCACACCCCGCCTGTCATTTAAGGCGGAGATATGACGAGAATGGGGATTTCCTCTCCTGTCGGCTGCAAACAAAGTAAAACACACTTTTGATCTTGAGCTCCAGAATCCAAAAGAAATCAAGTGGAATTATTAATGAAGCATTACGTGTAGCCTTTTACAGCAGCACTGCTTTGATGGGTAGTCTTGGCGATGAAATGTTGTTGCTGCAAGGCATTCATTGACATTTACCCTGTGGAATAAAACACTCTTTTAGGTTGACAGTGGAACAGTTGTCGTCTAATACAGATTACCAGAAAGACCGCTGATTGAGCGCGCCCGAGTGTTGTCATTACTGGTTTGTTACGCCGCCTGACATTTTCAGACATGAAAGGTTGTTGCGCAATTATTCAAATTTTGTTCTGGCTTTTTGATGGCTCGGCAAAACGTGGAGAATCATAAAATGTAAAAGAAATATTTGTGTTGCGCATCCTGTTGATTTTAAAGACGACTTTAAGATGTCGGTTCTTAAATTTAAAAATTAACGACCCTTGCAGTTTTTTATTGTTTAGCATCTAGAAGGTATGTTGGATTTTGAAATGAAAATGCAAAGTTTTCTGTCTAATTCTAATATATTTAACATTAGGGAGAAAATATAAAACGTAAGTGTAGAATACATACAACAGTGAATTGAAATAATACAAATAAGGTGACCAGAGAGCAGCTGATCAGCAGCTTGCTGTTCCATTGTTGTTGGTCTCAGATTTTTAGGACAAAAACTTTCACACAAAAAGAGCCAAAATATATCTATATTTTTTAACTTGCCCCCTGGCGAGCTAAGAGCCAGTTTCTATAGCAACAATCACTGCCACTTTCTCACCAGTGTAACCAAATGACAAATGGAAAAAAAGGTAACTGAAGGAGTTTTGTTGAAGAGAAAATGACACATAATGCAAAAAAACAAAAAACAAAACGTGCAACACAGCAGTCACCTTGGTTTATAGAGGGGGGAAAAAATCAAGTTTTACACTTTAATTAACACAAAATGTAAAACTAAATGGCACAGAAATGCTGTAGCTCCTATCATTTGAGCAGAGAAATGATACATATTCCCATTCCGGCTGGGTGAATGTAAAATAGAGGTTTCCTAGATCCAAACAAAGACCTAGAGGGTTTTTCTATGAAGGAAAATGTGCAGGTATCTGCAGACATCATTTTCTAGATACACTTTTCCTTTCTCTTCTCACTATACTCTATGTGGAAAGGCTACAGTTTTAGGCTAAAGACAATTTTATTCTCTGCCAGGAAAATGCACCTTTTGTCAGTAAATGTAATAACAGGGCTTTCAGAAACATCCACAGCAGCACACAGTTCAAAAGGTCAGAGTGAGGCATGTAACACTACACCAGTTGAACAATAACATGTCTATATGGTGGATCTGCTCTACAGAAATAAGCTTACTCAGGTGGACTGCAGCGTAGATTTTTTATGGCAGAAGAAAAAGGCAAAATTCTGGTCTCAGATAAAAATAACCCCTGAAAGATGGAGGAAGAAAACATTCAACAAAATAAAATCAAACTCCATGATATTGAGCTTTTAAAGATGCTGAAGTTTGAAGACAACATTGGCTCAGAAAACAGGGGTTGTTGCTGTAACAAGGCGAGCTTGACTTCTTACTCACTTTGTGGTTGTGTTGTTGGGACGACACTTGACCTGCTTTGCTTGCTGGTGGTGATCAGAGGTTCTGGTGGCGTCGATTGATTCTGCTCTGGGGCACATTTCTGACAGATTCGAACTGTGCTGGAGTTCACTTCAACAGTATCAAGACCTCAGTTTTTTTGGCCTACATTCGCTGTTTCGGTTATCAGAGTTTGATGGCGCGCCTCCCCAAACGAACCCAGCAAACACACTAGAATTCGATTAAAGTGGACTAAACAGGTGTGAATGCAGCCTCAAAGTAAAAAAAAAAATGTTGTAGCTTTTTGTTGTTTTGAAACGTGAAAGCAACAAGCCACTTACATTTTTAGTGACATCTTATTATGTTTGTGAAATTAGCTCCCAATGTTCCAGTTGACCACAAGCCCTTGCTTTACCTAAAGCTATTTCAGGCTGAACTAATGTTTGAATTTTGAGGAAAAAGCATATTTCCTTTATAAAGCTAGACATACACAATGAAACTAACCAAATCTCTCACAGCTCTAATGAAGAAGTCGGGTGACGATTGTGTTTTCCCACCTCGAGATGAGCAACAGCCATGTGATTTCATGCTGCACAGCTTGCGAGTTGTTGTTGTTGAAGTGCTCAGTTTACTGAGCACTTCAACAACAATGTGATGGAGGCGATCGCCTCCATCACATTTTTAAAAACACCTGCTTATCTTCAAGGTTTGAGGGTTTTTTTTTAAGAAATAAAGATTCAGAGCTGATCTATAATTTATTTTTTACGTTGATGGGTTGGGTTGTTATCGCTGAACGTCAAATGTAAAAATTTATTTAAAGAACAGCAAGCTTTTAAAAGAAAAGACGTTTCATGAACAAGATCAGTAATTTACCTCTGCGCTGTAATATTTGCTTAACTTAAAATAAAGCTCCATTGTTATGAAAGTAGTTAGTTTCTGGAAGCTCAAAGCTTTGCTATGCATAAACCTGAAACCATTTGGATAATGGATGGATTAGCATCCATCTAGTTCTTGCAATCAAAGTTGGTTATTTTCAGTAAAATACTAAGTTGGTCATTAGAGATAAAACTAGATGTTCTGTCCTATTGTTTTGCTTCGTTAGGTCCACCTCACACAGCTCTAACTAAATACATTTGCCAAGTGGAAGCTTGTCTTTACACAAGCTTTGCTTATTCTAAAAATTGTAAACACAAAAAAGTAAAAAAAGTTCGGCATCAGAGGGGATAACACTGGAATGATTACAAAATGTCTCTAACCTTCTGTAAATATTTTCCTCGCACATTATTTTCACAGTAACGCATATATTTATACCACACAACAACCACTCTGATCTGGATGGCTCTGATTGAACTACATCTCTCAAGGCGTCTTCTGCATATCACTGAGTTGCCCTTGGTCTTATCAGGGAAGCAGTAGGAGTCGGACGTTGCGTCCTAATTGATGCCAGAGGGAGAACGCTGCTTTTGCTGACTGTACAAACGGCATCAGCTCCATGTCCTACAACGGTCAGGACAAAGGAGCCCGCTCATCTCAGTCTATTGACGGGAAAGCCAGTGTACACTGATCTAATCAGTGGCGTTTGTTGACACCAAGGTAAACAGCTCCAGTCACTGGTTATTTGTTTCTCCAAAGAACGCCCAGAGAAGTGCTGTGGCAGCAGAAACTCTTCATTCACTGCTGTAACTAAGCAGACGTGTGAAGTCTGGAGGGACTCTATAGATCAACATATGGCTCGAGTGACTGTCTCCTCGTGACTCATGTCGTATTTGACTTGCTGGAATGCTAACAGATGCTGTAGCAGCCGCAGTATCATTAGTGGTGTAATGCGTGTTACATATTTGTCATCTGGCATCCTCTAAAGAAATATGTTCTGCAATACACTTTAATGATGTTTTGGCTGGAAAGATACCAGAAACCAGGCTGGTATCTGGTTTGCAGGTATCTGGAAACCAGAGGTTGCAGGTATCGAACCCAACAGCGTGTCTTTTTCTTTCACTTTCCTCCTGATTTATTTTTTCCATATCCAAAGGTAATCAGACAAATTAAGAACTGAGTTTTAAATGGCATCATGGTGCTTTCTCTTGATCCAAAGTAGATTCAGGATTTCATCTTAGTGAAATCCTGAAATCGTTTTGCTGAAAGAAAGTTCCCAGCTGAGCTGAGATTTCTCTTTATAGAAATTGTTCTCTGAAGTCGTTTTTAATAAGGACCATTCATAATAAGAATAGGCATGGCCTAGTATTTTATAACTTAAAGTATTAATACCACTTTAGCAGCACTTAGACTTAAAGAAGTTGCTCTTAATACAGAAAATAGACAACTTCTCTTGAAACATAAGATTTTGGTTCTTAGTTATAGTATCTAACATCTATTGTTAAATGAATATATTGGCTTAAACGAATTCAGCAACTGGATACATATTTATCACTGTATCAATTTGCTCATGCTATCCAAATAGTTTGGTTAACATGTCGAGCTGCTAACTTGGAGTCGTCTGCTTATCAGAGATGTCGCTCGCAGCTTGTCGAGTTTCAAAACATTATCTTTGAGTATATTTCTAAACGGTGTAATTTCTCTTTTAATGAGTGAGGTAAAAAATAAAGCAGCCTTCTTTCAGCCAGCTGACTGACAGTGCACCAGTAGAGGTTCAAGAGGCAGAAAACATTACTGCACGCTCCAAATGGTGCAGAAAACTCAAACTTTAAAATGATTAAAATGAAGAAAAAAAAAAAAAAAAAAAACAGCAGGAATTTGAGTATTAAACCCCAAACTCTTAGATCAGTGGCATTACAGATTTATTAAGGAATACAAATGGGTTTGTTTCTGATACCAGCTAGGTTCAAAAAACATTTTCAAACATTGTTCCCTTCAGCATTTTATTTTTCCCGATGAGTAACTCATACTTTACTAAGTTTAAGAAAAACAACTCACACTATAGCTTTAGTTGCCACAGTTGGTTAGTAGTATTACACTTTTATGCAACAAAGCTTGTGAGAATGGGGAATCTCTGCAGAACAAAGAGAGCATTGTTGGTTCCTGATCTGTTTTCGACCCGATCTTGTGATTCTGCAGCTGCAGAACAATCTTTCAGCGGTTTGAAAAGCTGCATGACTTCAAACATGTCTCATAATTTTGCAGGTTGGACCACTGACACATGTTTGACAAATACACTCCAAATTTAAACTAACTGGAATTGTTTATGTGAACATGTAGGAACAATGATGTTTTTTCAGCTGTTGCATTAAGGGACAAACAGGTTGATGCCCAGATGGAGGCAGTGCAAATACTGTTCCCAGTTTCCTGGGTGTAGATGAAACAGTTCCTCCCTTTCTGTTGTTTCTGAGACAGAGAAGTTGTTTCTGCAACAAAAAGATGGAGTTCAAAACAAACTCAGCCTTAAATTCACTTGATTTTCTACAATTTAACTCGTTCCATGTCGAAGGAGTTTCCCATTAGCATTTCTAAAATGTTGTTGAGCTAAACTTTAATGATCAACTTCTCCAAAGTAGATTATGAAAAACGAAGTCGGATATGCTTCAGGGTTTGAGGAATGGGGGTGTCGTTTTATTGCACTTATTCTTTACAGTCTTTTAGTCCACATACAGACAAAAAGAAAGTTTTGATTCATTTACTTATGCCTTATTTTTCTTTGTGCTTGCAGAAGGAGCTGAGTCTTCCCAGAAGAGGCAGTTTGTAAGTACCATTATTAATGCCACAAGAGAGATCCAGGAGTTACATTGGGCATGTGCCGTCCTTTTCATTTCCCCTGTTTGACCCATAAATATTGTGGAGCCATGAAAGAAATAACATCGTCTCACAAAACACTCACATTGTCAGTTTTTGTAATACGGCCAAATGAAAAAGCAGTCCTATCCAGCTTGATGTAGGGAGGTTTTGTGAATTTTGGGGTGGTTTATAGAACCAATCAATTCACTGCCTGGTACCAAAAAAAGCAGATTTCACTCATTTCTGTTTATGCTGGTTTACTTGGTATTGTGAACTGACACACAGTCATTTAAATTTCCACATTTTTATTTATTTGTTTTCTTTATTTAGAGTTTCTGTGCCTGACCTTCACAAAATATGGCGTCACTGTAAAGTGGACATGTTTTAAAATTTATATAAATGAAAATTTGAAAGCAAATAAAACTCAGAAAAATGTGCAACTTACCTGGAATTGATGTAAAAATGTTTATTTCAGATACTCAGTAGCCATTTTCTTTCACATTCACAATAATTTTTTGCAATGTTATTAGCTAAACAACACAAAATAAATACCTTCTTTTTGTTATTATTTATTGCCTCATTAACCTATTATTAGTCGTTTCTACCTTGACACAGATCTTCTTGATAAAATTAGGTTTTCTCCCGTTATCAATAAAAAAAAGCTTCACAACTTTATTTTACATGGTTTCACCTGTACACCTGTTCATATTCAGCTGATTCATGATCTGTCATTTATTTGGCACTTTAAAAGCTGAAATAAACTAAAAGTAATGAAAGTAAACCACCGTGCAAAAACCATCAAAAGTTACATCTTCTTCCTTTCTGTGAGCAAAATACAGTTTTTAAGACGTGAAAACACGACAGAGATCAACTTCATCAATTTAGCTACATGTTATGACTAAAACTCCTTCTTGATTGATCCTTTATGCTCTTGCTGCCACCTCAGCAACTCTAATGGAGGTGACCCTCCACTACATGCTGCAGTGAAAACACGAACTGCACTCATTTATATTTAGAGTGCCGGTGCCTAAAGTGACCTTGGTAACCATAGTAATAAATGCAAGACAGCCGCGATGAGACGAATCTGATGACTGGCAAAAACGACTGCCTCGTTGTTTAAAAATCTGGCAGGTTTTTGCGCATCACAGTAGAAGTGAGTGTTGTGATATCAGCGGGGAGAAACAGCTTAGATATGATGTGAGTAAAGTACATAATGCTCTTCTTTTCTCCTACCCACAAAGGAAACCCTGTCTGTTTAAAAAAAGTCGTTACCTCATTCTCTGAGCTCTCTGAGGTTTTACTGTGATAGAGTGCCATCTGTTGATAATTTGATGTCATTAACGCCGCCGTGTCTTTAATGTTGCAATTATCTTTTAGTTATGGTGGTTTTCATCACTGCTACATTTTCCAAGGCTGGCGTATTTGGAGTTTGTCTGCAACACATGTTCTCCTGTCGACATATTACTATTAATAGTCTGAACTTTCTTGCTGGCTTTAAGTCAAACAACTCAATCTGTTTGTTGACTATCAGTTCTGATCTCATTTCCTGTCATCAGCACAAACATTACGCTGGTCAAACGAGGGGCTTACTCTCTTCCCCGCCAACAAATTTCCATGCAACTGGATCTTAAAGACGATCTGTTAACAGTAGATGATCTTACATCCAGTTTAACAGATGCAGTGAGCTGAGTGTCATTGGTCTGATCTCTGCAGGTTATGTCATACTCGGTTGGTTTTAATTACCTGCGTTGACTTCCACTGTTTTGTTGTTGTAGATGATGGAAAATGTTGTTGAGATCACGCTCTGCAGTGTGAACGCTGTCCTGTTGCAACTTATTTTCTTGACCACTGAATATATATTTATTATCCTGAATGCTTTAGCTTCTTAGGAACAAACTACAATGCTTCTTACACACCAGTAGTATCTCATTGTCAGGGAAAAGTTTTACTGAGTGATCAAAACTCAGCCTTATCTGTTTATTGTGACTGGAAGTTGTTTAAAAATTAAACCATTGGTTTTACAATAAGCTCTTTCTCTTATGGTTTAAGGTTTTTCTTTATAAGGTCAGGTGCCTTTTAAAATGTTTTACTTTTGCTTTGTGAAACCTATGAAAATATCTTGACAAAGTTGCAGTACTAATTATCAAACGTTACTACTACAATAAAGGAGTAACAACAAAAATATCCACTACTACAAGTGAGTCATCAGAGGTTTCATGAATCATATTAATTGAATTTTATTAATGAAGTTCCTCTATCGTCATCAGAAGTAGTCGGTTATGACATAAAATTAATTATTTTTATTTTATAGACCCATTTGATTGAAACCACTATACCTTGTTATTTTTCAGGATTTTTAAAGGTGATCAGTTGTAATTCTGCAAGGTCTCAACTTTTGTTTAGTTTAATGATTTTGTGGTGAAATCCTTTCATACCTTTTGCTGCAGTTGTATCTATGGCTTGTCATTACAAAGTAATCAATCGCTGTGGTCTCCTTGTTTGCAACCTGTTTATTAAGTTTACACCTGGTTCTCCGAATACTCTTGAACTCAATGATTTGCTGCCAACGGCATCCAAATTCACAGCCATATTTCAAATTAGCCAAGTCTGATGATCACATTTTTGTCCAGTGTTTGTGTAAAGGAAGTAAGGTTGTTGCCCTGATTTGTACCAATAGAGGCAGAAGATCAGTTTTCAGTACAGCTGCACAACAAATCAAACACACTCGCCAACTGAAGACTAAAAACTTAAGATGGCATCATTAACTTCCTTGGTTTGTGGAGGATTAATCTGTTGTTTCTTTTGGACTTTTGAAATTACTGTAACACAGGAAGCACCTGTCATCGACAAAGGCAGGGGCAGAATATAGCTGCAGGACTTTCAGGCTGTAAGAGGTCCGGTATTATTTTATAAGTGAAATAACCTGGACGAGATTATCAACAGCTCAGGGGATTTAAGTTCTCAGAATTCTTGCACTATGGAAAGCTTGGGCTAATTTTCCAGGGTCTCGTTCACACCAGCCCTGTTTAGTCCACTTTAATTGAACCTGGATTTGTTCCAGAAATGTGACCTCTGTTGCCCTTCAAATGCGAATGCAAGCAGACTGGAGTCTGGACAAAAAGCAGGAAACAAGCTATAGATTATAAAAGAGCTTTAATCTCACAGTTCTGACATGAATCATGGTCTTCTGCCAAAGACAACAGACATATTTTACAATCGCTAAAATCTACGCCACTCCATTTACATTTTGTGAAGAAGGAAGTTGTTCTTTCTCATAGGTTTTAATGTTGTTACCTCGTAAAAACGAGGCAACAACAGCTGTTCTTGGTGCAGCGCCCCCCACAGGTGAAAAGGCTTTTCAAAGGGTTTTGTTAGTTTCATATGGAAGCAAACTGCACCAGCTGAAAATGTAACAAATGTTGCACTTTTGGTCCCCAATTGAACTAAGTCTACCAGTCCATTAGGCGTGAAAACACCATAACATTTCCAAGTTTACATTCGATGGAATATGAACTGAATTGACGACCTAGTGTTGTGTTGGTAAAAGTGTTGCATGAATTCATACTTTTTGTTTTCCATCCTCTAATTGGATGTGCGGTGGTTAAACACCAATAATTTTGAACAGCATACGGAGATAATAAAACTTTTAACTTGTACTACGGTTTGCTCGCCATAGATCTTCTCCTCTAGATAGGAACTGAATATTTAGTGCTTAAGCAATCTTATGCACTGGTTGCCGTTTACAGCTAATTGTCTTTTATACAGTTGAAAAGTCAGAAGGTCAAAGTTCTTCTTCAGGTTTAGTTTCTTTCCCATTACTGCATTATCTTTACCTCAGCTTT
This sequence comes from Poeciliopsis paucimaculata, assembly GCA_903067055.1. NCBI lineage: Eukaryota > Metazoa > Chordata > Actinopteri > Cyprinodontiformes > Poeciliidae > Poeciliopsis > Poeciliopsis paucimaculata. Next base: position 59,726 of record CAEGAD010069243.1, read on the forward strand.
CTGATACACTTTCTGGAAATTACTAATTATAAACTGGACCCCGGTGAGAAATGTATCTATAACAACCTCCTCCTGTTGCCATTCAGCATCTCGTACGTCAGCATGCTTATCTGCCTCTGAGTTATTGATGCAATTTAACCTATTTGGGTCTTAATGTTCCTGTTGCTGCTTTACAACAATGGGCCAATAAGGTTGATTTTTGAAATCACTGACATTGGTTTATGAACATCTCACTTTACCCTTCTGCATGGATGTGATGGTTTTTTCAATATGAAAAAAAAAAAGGTTATTTGGAAAACTTGTTCCAAATCACTCCTTACATGTAACTATGAATAAGCATGTTTTGATTCTACAGATCCAGATTTCTGAGGTGAAGTCCCACATTACAGTGCTGCTGCTCTTAGAAATGTTTTGTTCCTGCTTAAGTTAATTTATTCAATTAATTTGCGCCTGTTTATTTAAGAGTGTAATATGTAAAAAAAAAAAAAGCTTTATTTAAAAAATCTTAGGTGTTTTTGCCCGACAGATTATTTAAGTTGTAATATTTTCAGAAATTATCACTACTTTAGTTTTTTATGGTTTGACTTCTTCAATCAAGATTTTCTTTAGCGCATTTCAGCAACAAGACAAGTCAAAGTGCTTTGCATCATAAAAACAGAAAAATACAAAGTTTTAAAAACACAACACTGTAAACCAGTAATCATTACATTTTAAGTGCCATCGTTGCACATCAAAATTTGTGCCTCATTAAGGTACACATTTGTTAATTAAGTTAATTTTAAATAAAGTCTGTGGTTTTCTTTTGACACATACTTGTATTTACTTACTGGTTAATTTTATTAGGTGACATTTAATTTTCCAAAATCCATCAACTCCAGTAACAAAACCATCAAAATTCTGAATAATCCATTTTGTTTAGTTTTCTACCATTAAAGAAAGATTTCTGTTACTTTTGCACGTCTTAACAGCCACCAAGTCATGTTTGCTCATCTATTTATTGTTTAGGTAAAACTATTTGATTGAAGAAATCTGAACTGGTATAGGACATTAAGAGTTTTGAAATATCACAATGTACTCTCTCATAATTCTTATTTCTTTTTACCTTTTTGTTTTACTTTTTCCCAGGTTTGTTTTTGTTTGTGCCATTGCCTGTCCCCCTCGCTCCTCATGCGGATGTCGACTTGTTCTCGGTGCGCCGGGTTGTCTCTGTCGGAGATGACATCATCCCTGTGGTTGTGGCGAGATTGTGTTGTGCACTGCGCGCCTCGTGTTAGCGGCTGTCAAGGTGACTGCACGTAGCAGCACTTCAGTGTATTGCGTGAATTTCTGCCATGGAGCGCACCACCAGCTGGTGGGGGCAGAAGGGGGGTGAGTGGTATTAAGGAGCAGGGGGCGTGTATTAGGGGAGGGAAAAAGGGGTATTGTCCTGCCTCCATGCCTTTCTCTGCCATATGAGGATCTCATTTGACAGCTTCAAGGTGGAACATGGAAAGACCAAAGCAAGAATTGTAGCCCCCCCCTCCCTTCTTCTTGGGGGGAGAGGAAACCAATCGGTCTCATTGCACTGTGGTGGCTGGGTTTGTCTCTTTGTCGGTGCAGTGGGGGGGTGGGTAGTGGGAGCTGGCAGCAGGCAGACAGCGTGAATTCATATCATGACCACAATAGAGCAAACGAGCACAGTTCAGCCATGAAAGCCCAGCGGGAGAGACTGAGAATTCCTGGGCTGACGCTGGAGTGAGTATTTTCTTTCCTCTTATTCAAGGCGACTCCTCGTGTAGCTTCATGTGTCCCTTTGACAGATTTGTTGCTGTCTTTTCACTGTTGCCTTCTGCTCTAGGCTGTGTTAGCATTAGCAGCAGCAGCAACATCTGCAGCAGGAAGTCTAATGTCAAATCCTCCCCACCTAGGCAACAGCAGTATCTGCGTATCTGAGTCTGCATGCGTGTTTCTGCAGTTTGAGGTTTTCATGCGTGTGTTTTGTGGACAACATAACATAAAGGAGTGGCTTAATTCGCAGGTGTGAGTGATGACAAAATAACGCACATGTTAGGGGGGGAAAAATCATGCCTGGATGTGATCAATAAGGTGGGAAGCAGGGAATTACTGAAGACTGTGTGTTCACATTAGCAGCTTTATCCCAGACTGTGCCGTTTTGCACGATTCAATACAGGTTTTATTTGGGTCACCGAGGCATTTGTCATGGTTCTCCGTACTTAAGGGTTTGAATTTTGCAGCTGAGCCAATTGGATTGCTGAATGACGTTATTTCTATGCAGATTTTTGGGCCAATACTAAAGTAACTAAATCATTAAACAAAATGTTCTAACTCACTTCTTTTTCCCATAGACAGTGAGAACTGGCAAACACATTCTTACCTTTGCGTCTAAGCAAATTGTGCTCACTGAACATCGTCCTTTTATCTTTTATTAATTTATTGCGGTGTTGCCATGGTAGTATTTGATTTTTTTTTTTTGTCAACAAACCACACTGAGAGACCAAACCCAACAGTATTCCTTTTCTGACACTTATCATCAGCCTTAGTGTATTTGCAAATACTGAAAATATTAAAAAACAGTTCATTAACAATAATAGAGGTCCACCGATCAGAACTGGTGATCAATTTCTCATCTCCATGGTTTTAAGCTTTGACCAACTGATGGCTTGGTCAAAAAATAATTTATTCAAATTATTTTTTGACCATTTATTCAAATTATTTTTTAAGAGCTAATGTAGGATCTAACAAGAACAACACAAATATTAATTCTAGCCTTCCTGTTGTAGTGATTATACATTTCTTTAGGTTTAGAGCACGGCAATGTAAGACCTTGTGTGACCGTTACTATAAAATATGGTTTCACCAAATTAAGATGGGGACCAAAGAATTACAGTTATTTTATATTTTCATTCGTCTTTTATTTTGCCACTGGCATGGTTAGCATTACTAAAAGAGCAGTCTTCTCTTGTTTTCCCCTAGAAAATGTACATTGCCAGTAAACTTCTGGCATTCCGAAATCCAACATGTTTCAGGATGGATTAAAGTTGAGACTTTAAATGATTTTAAAAAAAGCTAATTTTTGTAATACCTTCCTGGTATCCACTGAATGCTGCATTTTCTCTTGGTCTGTTGCAGCCTGAATGGAGCACAGAAAGGTCTCAACATGTCAGAGAAAATAATTCTCATTTAAAAGGCATTTCGGCGCTTCCTCTGACTTTATTTCAAACGCTTTTCTAATACCAAAACTGGCAAATTTTGAGTTTCTTCTTTCGCCAACAACATCTACACGGAAGAGTGTTGTTGAATGCACAGTTAAATAGTGCTGAGGTATTCTGTGACTGTTTAACTTTTTTTTCTTTTTAATTTCTGATCATCACTCGGAGCAAATCAGGCTGAAAATCCCCTTATTCCGATCATCAGCTAATTTCCTGGTGGATCTGTAACAGTAATACTTTAAAATTGTCCTCCAGTTGTCAGTCATTTTTAAACATTATGTTTTTTAAAAGAAAGGGGAAAAACTGCACATGTAAGGGGACTATTTTTTTTTTATTGATGTTGACTGCAAGAACATCATCTTGCTCAAGCAAGACGATGTTCTGTTGACTCAAGGTAAACATACAGGATAATGCCTAGCATGTTGGTGTAACATGTCAATAGGATCACTGACAATGAGAGGTCTGACACACTTAGATTTCCTCCATTCTCGTTAGCATCGCACTAAAATCAATATGAAAATTCTCAAATTATTCTCCAAATTAAGTCATTTATTATCATATTGCGGTTTGTCAGCTTCTTCTTCTGGTTTGCTTTGGGTTCTTTCCACATTTTACTATTTGACGAATGGACGCCACTGCAGTAAAAGTAACTCACCTTTGCGTGACCTAATGCTCTGCAGTGCTGCTGGCAGTCCAGCCGAAGCAGAGATTAAACATATGACCTCACACGGTAAAGGGAAAAGCTTTTCTTGTGATCGCAGAAGCAGGAAGGGCTGTTTGCAACCTCCTCGTCAACCTTTGGTAAATTTCTAACTCCTTTTTATGACCTTTCGCCTTTTTAACAGGTGCTCTTTATTGCCTTCTGTCATTTTATTCTGGCACAGCCTCCAGGCTCAATGTCAACCAAACACTGCAGAAACCAGACGAATGCCTCGGGAACCTGCTCCTCAAACACAATTAGATTGGTCTGACAGGGATCATTTACTCTTGGCGATGCTGCCATCTTCATTTTGGCTCGTGTCAGAGCTGCGCGGCGGCGGCGGTTTGTGCCGGTCTGACTGTCCTGTATGTGATAAAGGACAACTATTCACTGCACTCCATTTAACTTACAGCCTCACTCCCCGAAGCTTGAGCCCCACTCCCACTAGCCCCTGCAGTCCGTGCAGCCCACTGCACGCCTTTCATTTCTGGAGGTAAGCAACAGTCGTTCAACCGTGGATGTCTTGTGTTTTTGGTTTTTTTTGTTTGTTTTCTTGCCAATTTAAATTTTTTTAAAATGTGAAGCAGAATCTTCAGTTTGCCCTCTAAAACATCAACCACCATTAAAATGCTGTAAGAGGACACGGAGCTTATGTAATGTTGATAAGGCCACCAACCCCCCGCCTACCCTCATCATGCCCCATTCTGTTCTGACGTTTTGCTCCTCTTTCATGTGCTAAGTAGGATTTGGGGTATTAGCAATACATCAAAGTGAAGAATGGTTTCAATCCTTACCAATCCTGGACTGATTCATTTTGGAATGAAAAGTCCTGCAAATGATGGAAGCTACTGATGGCTAACACTTAGTTATGGACTAGTTTGTTAGTAGCATCTGACCTTGTGTCTTATGTGTTTCTTTCTCTGTAATATGGATCTACATAAAGCATTTTCTAGATTAACAGGCAACATGTACTCTTGGACAACCGTTTGCTTTTGGGGGGTTGAGTCGGTTTTGCAAGGAAGCTATATTTAAATATTTTTTTATAATTTCAGTCAAACTTAAACAAAATGAGTAAGAACAATCAGCAGTTCATACTGCCTTACCGGCATTACCATTCCTGTTTATTTTTGGATGAAATAATATATTTAGCTGAGAAGACAAGATTATACGTGACATGGCGTTTACATTTGACCAATATTTAGAGAACAGTAAGAGTGGTGCACTGATAAATCGAAGCAGATTTCTTGAATTGTGGGTGATCTACGATTGGCTGATACTTGCTTGTGAAACCGATATCATCTGCCTCTGCAAAGGTGCAAACATTAGCCAATCAGGCCTTGAAATATCAGTGATCGATTATAAAACTGCATTCGGTGCATCTCTAATCCCCATCCTTTGTTTTCTCCATCAGTGATTTCAAGAACCTTTCTTGAGTACAATGAAATTAATTAGACGGAGTTCAGATATTCCTGTTCAGGTTGAGTTTTGGTAACCATCAGACCAGTAATGGAAACTCCCCCCCCGCCCAAAATGATTGGATTTTTGTTGAGCATCTTTCCCTCTCTTCTTATTGCCACTTGGAAAATATTCTGTGCTCTCTGTGATATTTCAAGTTCATGTCATTTGATGCTAAATATTTGAAATGAAAGTTGCACCATGTTTGGGTCTTTTTTTCCCTCTCTCTCTCTCCATCTCATTCAAAAGACTTGCTTGTTTTTGAGAATTTGCCTCATCAATGAATAGAATGAAACACCCACCCAACTCGCTCCTGTTCTCCTCTTGTACTGTGAGGCTTTCGCAGACAGGCAAGTGAAGCAGGCGGTAAAATGAGTCAGCAGCACACAACAGCATTGAGCTGGTTTTTCTTCTTCTTTTTTTTTTTTCTGAATGCAAAGCTTCCTGTGTGAGCAAATGCAAGATTTGATTTCATCTAATACACCAGTGCAAATATTGGATGTCATCATATTAAAAGCCCAATTTAACACAAGCAGCAGCTCTTTGCACTGAGAGAAAATAATGGTTTCATTTTTGAACCAAAGCAGGTGTTCAATAAATTACTTTCTGTTTTGTCTAATAATTATAAACCAAAGTTGCTGCAAACGTGTTGTTAGGTTAGGGTGGCAATGTTTGCAGAATATTATTGTTAGTAGAAAGCAAACATAAAGGACCTTGGTGTTTTTTGTTTACATTATTTATTTTTCATTATATGCATAATTTCCTAATGTGAAATGGGTAACTCAGAAGTGCGTAAGCGAAGCAGAGGGACAGCTTATGGTAAACAGAATGTCACATCATTCACCCTCTTTATTAAAGCAAAAGTAGCTTGGACAGTCGCCACGCCGTACGCAGGCTGTTTACACCTAAAGGAAAATATTTGGGAACACAACAAACTGCATGTTTAAATTCATCATAGCATAAGGAATCGGGAAGTTGGGAAAGATTTCCACCCCTATGCAGGACAATATCAATAAATTTGTTATTCGCATAATAAACTAAACGAGCTCGGTTTCTATTTGCATCACTTTTCATTTTCCTCTTTTCTCTTTTTCTACCAAAAGCTGGGCGACTAAAGACTTCAGTCTGGTGCTTTGGTCTCAACCAGCTTATTTTTGTTGGACATTTTTCTTTACAGATTCTTTATAATTCATTTTATTTGTTGTTTCTGTTCATTTGCTGATCGATTTTGGATATTTTGAAATATCTTCCTATTCCAGTATTAAATGTTAGTTAGAATTTAAAGTTTATTGATTGTTGAGAATGTGTTCTTACGTTATTCCGCAATTACCTTGATATTACTAAGAAATGGTCTCAAAACTATAATATTTGGGAAAATTTATCATCCATCAAAATTTGTTACTATGACAAGCCCAGTCCTATAATGTAACATTACTTCAGAAAAGAAAACTCGTCATATTGAAACACCCAAACTTCAACCCAACAAGATGAAAATAGATGAATTATTGTGTCTTTTGATTCAGTGTTTTTCATAATGTAGCATCATTTGAGTCTGTCCTCCTTTTTTATGTTTATGATCACATAATTCTCGTCGTCTCCAACATTTGGCTGCAATAAATGAAAAACACCTCGAGTCTTAACAATCAAAGCAAGGAAAGTCAAGCTTCAAGATAAATGTTAACAAAGCACAATTGTAAACATTCGCTCATGGGAAAGGAAGCGCTCTAAACTCATTTGTCAGACGTTAACAGACTCTCGGTGTGTGTCAAAAAAAAAGTAAACGGACGTTTTGTTTGTTTGAATGCGTTTTCCGCTCCAGGGCTCTCGTGCCGCTGTGTGCAGGTTTGACTTTGAACCGTCTGAACTGTCGTTTCTTATGTGGAGCAGCGAAACGGAGCAGAGCCATAATTAGAGTGAAGGCTGTCACAGCAGCCTGCGGGGATACCGGCCATCCCTTCAGAGACAACGCGCTCGCAAACTCCGGCTTTTTCGCTGTCGAAGGCGACCTCCGATCACACTTTATTACAGAGGAGAGGCACGGGGAAGTGGGACCAGTGGTTATGTGCCAGTCATACTGGTGTGTTTTTCTTTGTCAGTTTTGCTCTGCCTGTCTCGCTCAGCTGTTTTTCCCTTCCTGGCAGAGCAATTGGCAAGTGATTAGAGTCATCTACAACAACCTGAGTGTCCTCTGGTCCTACTGTGCACATCATTTTACTGTCCTCTACTGCTGTAATATAAGTTAACAAGCCTCACAACATAAAAACATGAACTGTCGAGAAATATAAGCATTTCCAAGCACCTGGCTGCAGATATTTTATCTTACTTTGCTCCGTTCACATATTGTCCTCCTGCTATAAAACTTGTTAAAAGCTCTGGAAGTGGCAATTAATTTAGCATCCTTTGCAAACCAATACTTAACCTCTAAAAGGAAGTTTTAATGTCAAAAGAGCAGAAATTATGTCTTAGTTGGGATGGAAATATAAGTCCTAAAACATCTAAAAACATTAACACACCTCACTGATTCGGTTATTGCATTGCAATATTTACCAATTTTATTTTATTTTTTTTAAATCAAGCAGCAGATTTGAGCATTAAATTGAGCAAATAAAGGAGGGATTGATTTGTGTAATTTTCTGTCAATTAAATAATTTTTCATGTTTATCATTAATGTTTAATAGTACATGTTGAATAAAGAAACAAATAAGCATTTTATAGGTTGTTTTATATTATGTTTCTGGACTTTTTTTCTTTTTTTTTAATTAAAATGGTTGCATTTTATATTTGATAAGTTCTTACAAATTATTTATAAAAAGTGATTCTGAGAGTAAAATGTATTCTGATTTAAAATCGACCTCTGGTTGCCATAGCCGCAAAGATCAGTCACTCAACCAAATTCAACGCAGAAATTAAATGTTAATTATTAATTCTGCAGTCAAGTTCCGAATCAAATATTGTTCAAATTAATCCTCACTTTTTGTTTAACGTAGCAGACAAACTTATAAATCTGTTTGGACTATAATATCCTTGATCGTTTTCATGTATTGATATGTTTTCTTTTTTTAAACAAATCTAAATCTGTCTTTACATCTTTAAGTCACTCTGTAGTTTTTAAAAGTCAAACAGGAAATGAGTCACAGGACAAAGGTGATTTAGTTAAGGCGAGGCTCTCGTCAAATAATACGAGCCATAACTCTCTGTGGAAGGAGCAGTCAAAGATTTATTTATTTTTTTCAGCAGTTGAAAAAAATCGCACAATTTTTACACACCTGCCGCTGGAAACGCCGACCCACCGGACCCGTGTAATCTTTGAAAGCAGCAAGAGCGTGGCAGCATGTGTTGATGATGCAGTCCTCCTTCCTCCCTCCCCCCTTCCGCTCCCCAGGATGTGAAGTGGTACACGCCTGTTACATGATATGAAGCATGTTGAGCGAAGGGAGCAGGACGAGCGTTTGACGTGCTGCAGAACAGCTGCCGTGAGACGGGTCGAGTCGGCCGGTGTTGGGTGTCGCGTCCCCGCCGCAGCGGATTCTGTCAACACCTGACCTGGATCGCGCTCTCTGTGCCTTCCTTTGATCCAGTCCCCGGATTACTTTTTTTTTTTTTTCTTTTGTTGTGTGAGGACAACGCGACGGCAGCGTTTATGCCGCAGCTGGCTGCAGATGTGTCCCTGCAGAGGAAGTTTGGACCTTGCCAGCAGTGCTCCGGGGGTCATAACCTCCTAAACCCCGGCCTCCGTCGCTTCTCATCAGGACCTCAGAAGCTCCCTTTGCATCTCCCCCTCTGGCATGACGCAGACACGATGTCCGACTCCAGTCCCTGGACGGTGCTGTCCAACTTTAACATGCCACATTTCTTCAACGGAGCCCGTCTGCGTCGGTCCCAGAGGTATCGTTCGAAATGAAGCTGCTGCACTTTAAGGCGCCGTTGTGTCACTGATGTAAATTTCTTAGCTGAACAAACAGATTAGTCATTAAACTGTAAGCATGATGTAGTTCCCAGACCTGCTCTTCTTGGACTAAGAGACGGGTGTTTTCTTCTTGCCTGTTGTGTATTATTTGCTTTGTGAGCCAAATGGCAATTGAATGTTTGTCGTTGTGACACGCTTTTCTCACACAGGATGTGTACTTTCCAATGTACCATTCAAGTTAAATAAGAGTGAAGATGCTGATCTTGTGTGTGTTCATGGAGGTCACAGTTTGCATTCACAACTGAAATAGCTGACTCACCTGTGAGAAACTGTCTGATTTTTGTTGAAGACGGTGGACTTGGACTTGTCTTGTGAACAGTTTTTGATGTTGCAGCTTAAAGAATTACACTTTTTCTGGAAAATAAACTTAGCTGAAACTTTATACTTCACCAGCTAAGCCCCTTGATCTCTGTTAGCTGTATATTACTGGGACCACAGTATTGGTGAAAGTCTATATAATCATATTTGTTTTTAATCCCTATCCTGACCTCTTTATTTTTGCTGCAGAACAGCTTAAAATGAAATACTGAACATTTTTGGGTAGTATTTATTTATTTTTTCTCTGCCGAAAACAATAATCCAAGTCTGTCGATGATGCGTGACTGTACATGTTGTTTAATATCATATATATGAAATATGACAAAACATGACAGAGGTTTCAATATCTTTAGAATTATTTTCTAACTTTTAATATTACGTTGAGCTCTATCTTAGTTTAGTCTAAATAAATAGGAAGTAAGTAGCATTCTTTAATCAATGCAGATGTATAAAAATAAATAAATTCTCACAAGAACAAGAGCAATGCCATCTGATTGCAGCTCGAGGAGAACAAAAGTGTCGCTGTACTTTAATCGCCGGACCTTTCATCTGTTTTTTTAAAATTATTCTATTAATAGATCTGCATGTGTCATATGTTTGACTTTGAATCTAGGTTTGTCAGCTCATCACAGCAATTCTTTTCACCCCACGGTGGCAGCTCACCTGACAGCTGTGACGACAGAGCTCCACTCACAGAACTGAAAAAGATTAATCCTGGCTTCTTGTTGACACGGGTCAGGCTACGGATGTCGGCAATCTGAATGCAGAGCTTTGGGAATTAAGAGTTTGATCTATTTCTGCCGCTTCTTGCGGCCCGAATATGCAGCCGGGCCCATGTCTTAGAAATGGGTCCTGACAGATTCAGATTACTTTGTGGTCGCAAGGTAAAAATAAACTGATTTGGTTCAGAAAGTAGCTGTCATAAAGACGCTCAGAAGGTATTTTTAGTCACTGAATAAAGAGTTTGCAGTCTTTTTGGAGGGAAACAAAGATTTTTAATGAAGTTGTGTGTTCACATCAGTTAACATGTCTCCAGAAACACTGGCCTACTTTCTCTCTATCATCCTCCAGCCCTTAAAGCTTCACTAAACCAACACGATTATCCCCGTTTATCTGCAGAGGTAATGCTGCTAAAGCTCGGCTACCGAGAATCAGATGTAAGGAAGGCGACTTGAATGCCATCATGCCCTCTTTTTTTTCTATAAAGTAATCCAGTAGCAACCAGTTTGGTGAATACTCATGAAGTATTTCAGTAATAACAGTGGGGGGCGCTTCCTATGCTGAGATGATGGTGGGTGAAGAAATGAAGCTTGATTAGGAAGCAGTGGTGTTAATCCACTGTGAGTATGAACAGATCTCATCATATTTGATTATGGATATTTTTTAATATATAATTGATCATCTAACAAGAAATTCTTCATTGTGAAGTGGGAAAATAAAAACTATTTTCAAAGCTTTTACAGATGAAAATCTGAAAGTTTGGCCCGCATTTGAATTGACTTGAATTGAATTTTTTCCATGTAAATCAGAAAAAAGTTCATATTTTATCTTAGGAGCCTCCACACCACATTGCTTGACCAAAAAATGCCCGGCCAACCGTTGACCCACCTGAGCTGCAGGTCTCTGCTGCTCATCCTCTGACCATGTCTTGGGAGTATCTCACTGTTTCCATTTTCAAACGATTGATTAAACATTAACCTGTGAGTTTGGGTTTAATGTTTTATCACATAACCTGGCTTTGAGCTTCTATACAACTTCTTTCCTGCCTCGTTTCTGTGTCCCTCTCGGTCATCATGGTGCTTTTTACCCCCTCAAATTTTCTCTAACGAAGCTCCAAAGCCTTTACAGAACAGCTGGATCTATATTTTGTTAGACTTTTTATTGACTTTTGAAGGCACAATATTTCACTGCATTTATGTTAGTACATTGGAGCACAACAGGCTGGAAATAAATGCACTGCCAACTGTCAGGTTTTTGGTTGTAACTAAATTAACCCGAGTTATTTTTTTCCCCCTTAATGCCGTTGGTTCAAAAATCACATCTTATTCAGATGATAAACTTTGCTTTTGCAAAATTAGTGTGAGTGTGAAAAAGCATGACATTATTCTGCTTTAAGACTAAAATGATATTCTAATTGACAGCATAAATGCTTTAAAATAGCCATAAAAATCCCACATTTAGAAGGACTCTCACCTTATACATGCATTTTGCATTTAAGATAAAAATAAATTCTTTGACTGTAAATATGTTCTACGTGGAACTCCTCAAGTTCTAGCAACTTTTTTTGCTTTACCTGGTTCAAATTAAGAAAATACTTGTAATTGGTAACTTTTGCTGTTCAATTATTGATTGGTTAATCAAAAAACCAATCAGATCAAACCTGCGTTGTATTAATGCCACATCAAGCAGAAAGGCCTGAAAAGAAATATTAAATTTTGTTTAATTCATTTTAAAATGTATTTTTAATATTTTACAAAATAGAACTTAAGTGGTTAAATGAAAAGCCTGCAGAACATGCCCCCTTTTTTTTTATCCGACCGCTCGATTAATCATCAAAATAATCGACAGACTACTCAGTCACTAAAATAAAGCTCTAATCCTAATACTGTGACCGTTTTCCTCGAAAATCCTGGGAAAAGCAGGGCATAATTTAAAGATGTGACGCCATCTTCGTGGCTTCTGACTGACGGTGACGCTCTGCAGTGCCTGTACCTGTTGGACCTGCTCTGCAGCACCGTCAACAGAGACATGAGGACTGCCAGCTCATGTGTTTGAGCGTCTTTGCAGTAGCCTCTGCGAATTAGATTGTTTTTGATCACCGCTGCAGCACACAGGCAGGAGGCCTGCACCACTGACTGACTGCTGTTCGTCCCTTCCTCAGTCTTTTTCTGCAACATAAATGATCCTTGTGTTTCTCTAATTGTATTAAATGGTGAATCTGCTGCTTAGATCTGTATTTTCTTACATAAATCGTCATTTTTAGCCCCTGGTAAAATACCAAGCAGATTTAATGGGGGATTTGTAGCATGCAGATTATTATTGAATAACATTTTAGTGAACTCTGCTGAAGATGGTTTAGGTCTCCAGGGGGCTTATGCAACAGCGCATCATTGATTTTAAGTCCATGACCTTGACGTGAATGCGTGCTCTTCAAGGTCTTTGTGGTTCCGCTGTCCGTCTCTAATCTGGAACCGGGAACCGTCATGCTAACCAGAAACCACTTTTACGTTGAAGTAATTCTTTTTTCTGTCAAGGTTAAAAAGTGGGTTTCATTTATGAGTCACACGTTGTGGATCACAGTGGCTCCCTGTGAGTCACTGTCCTGGAATAGCATGACCAGTAAATATAAAAGTAGGAAATGCTCTGCACATGTCGTCTTCTCCTCTTTTTTTCTTATTTGTTTGTTTTGTTGGGAATAAACCGGAACATTGTGTCACTTGTTTTATTTCTGTGGTACATTTCTTTCTTCTTTTTATCTCTGGTTACTTGAGGACTGTTATGAGAGCAAAACAGATTTTCATTTTGCTTTTAAATAACCATTAAAAGAAATTATATTTGTTCGAATTGGGATTGTTTTTCTGCATTTAGAAATTTGATACAATGAAATCAAGGTTATTGAACTTAATATTGCACAACCATATGTTTTTTTTTTTTATTAGAAAGAACTCAAAAGACAATATTAATAGACAATATCCCCCATTTTCTATAGGATGGGAATGTAGAAGGATTCATTTCCATGTAGCAAATTTAACTCAATTAAGTGAAATTTAAAGTTGGAAGTGGAGAATGAATCTGCTTCCCAATCATCATAGTCCTTGGATAATATTCCTAAAATTAAGCTTACGATCTCATTATAAAACACAAAGTTTTATTTTGAAAGGAGCTTTTCAAATATCAACAGTTAATCCAGCCTCTAAAACGTTTTAGTAGATTTGATCATATGTAGGGACTTTCCATCAGGTTGCAACAAGAGCCAGTTCTGAACAGGTTCTGCAAAAGAACCAGCTTCCATCATCTGTTTATCTATTTGAGCCTCCCACACTTTTATTCAATTTTGTATAATTGTGTATTCTTTATTTATTTACCCAGGATCAAATCCAATCGAGATCTAAATCCTCCATTTTTAAGGCAGGCTTCAGCAACAGGCAGCAACAAATATAACATAAAAAGTTACACATCAAGCTATGTACATTTGTGACTTAGCCTCATAAACCTTTAGTTTGGAGGTAAAACTAAACTTCAGTTTTCTGCAGCTGCTTCAAGGATAAGGGGTAGGTTGAACAATTCCTTCTCCAATTCAGTTTGAGCAAAAGTAAAAGAAAGAAGCTTACAAAACATAGAAGAGTCAACATTTCTCGGTGCAATTGCAGTACAGATGGAGGCTGGGAGAAGTCTAAGAAAGTAAATAAAAGTTAACCAATGAGCCAGAGCAGGCTGCCTCATTGACTATATTCACATCCCATCTGCGAATATAAATCACAAAAGTGTGTTGACATTTTGCAGCTTGTAACGAAGAGTCAAGCATCCTAAGACATTGCAAAGAAGCAAATCGTACACAAAAGATGACACAATAATAACACAACACAGACGTAAAAGTTGCTGTAACAAGCCACTTTTTAGCAGTGCAATAAACACAACTTATTTCTAAAATAAAAACCCCAAAATAAGTTGTGTGAATAATCATAGTGCATGGAGACAATTTGGCTGAATCAATATTGTTTACCCTCGTAGTCCTGCAAACATGTGAGCTAATATCGGCACCTGAACTGGTTTAAACAACTAGTGGTGCTTGTGAACGCTTCGGTCCAAATCGGATGATCTCTATGAAGGCGTATTAATGCCACTGTGGATAGAAAAAGGAGACAAATAATCTCCCAAATTTTCTAGAAAACAAAGGAGATTTTTACCTTTGGAAAGTCAAAAAATTTCCAAAAGTGGAAAGAAAATTCTCAAATTTCCGATATTAATTTACACATCAGTTCCCTGATATTAAAATGAAGTGCATTAAAATGATATAAGACTGTGTTATTCCACTGATAATCCAGCATTTTATTATTTTATTTGTGGCATTTTAAACAGATTTTTCTGTTTGGGTCAACTGATCAAAAGTGTATCTCTGGAGTTTTAAGCATGGAGGTCAGAACGTTTTGAACTCTGTATTCATTAGCCATAAAACTTGAACTGAGCTCCAAGGAGTCAAAAAAACTTTTTTATAGGCATTAGTTGATTAACATTTATTTAGGTTCCCCCATGTTGCTGGATTTATACCTAAATTCAACTTTTTATATTATGTCTAATGTATTTTTTCCTTAAAATGTGTGTCTGTGGTTGTTGCAGCTGTCGCACGAGCAACAGAAAGAGCCTGATTGGAAGCGGTCAGTCGTCGGGTTTACCGCGACCCCACTCTCCGCTCTCTTCTCTCACAGGTGAGTTCATGTCCGTCACATGTTCGTGTCGCCTAATGTAGTACCTGCTGTCATCATTGTCAGGTTGCACAGAGAGGGGGGCCATTAGTGCACTCCAACAGGAAAAACCTGCAAAACGAGCATAGAAAATGTATAGCTCTTTTTGCTAAATGTTCAAATACAGATGGCACAGGAGCTCTCATGTCTTGTTTGTAGTTCACAGTAGAGGAATATACAGTAAGAAAATATAATAATCACACCGAATATCACTGGGTGATCCTGCTTTGGGGTGCAAAAGGAATGAAAGCTTGAGGCATCAGGTTGTATTGTGGAGGTTTTTCTGGTTAGACTTTGGGTTAGGTCAGCGCTGGGGCTGAGAATGTAACAGTGCAACCAATCAAAAACACCGTGATTGTTTTTGGGTGAGGAAGCAGCGGCCTGCAGGGAGGAAATGCGCAGGACCAGAGGGCGGGAGACCTCATTTACCACAGGGCGTTTTATTTCCTGCCATTGCTTAGCGAACGCAGCGCTGCGACTCCGAGTGTTTAGTCTGCATGGTGACCTGATGAAGGAGCCCAGATTTTAAGATGGATTCTGGCTCTGAAAGCCCCAGTGCTTTTATTAACACACAGCTCTGGGATGATGTAACGCTGTGGCTGAGGCGCAATATTTATATTAAAGGTAAGAAGAGCAGGTTTTCTGGACTCCCATTCAACTAGATTGCATATTGAGGCATGTAATCATGTCTGATCCATCTTCCATGTAAAAGCTTTTGTAGTCATGAATTCCTCAGAAATGATATGTTTGAAAAAGGTTAATCTTCTGGATAACAGAAAAGGGAAACTGGTCACCTAATTATGTGGTCAAGCCTGTGTAATATATTTGATTAATTCTAAATGTGTGAAAGTTGTTGCAACGCAACCTCAACTCAAATTACTGCTTTGTTGGATAACAAAACTATATGAAAGGGGAGTTGGGGGAAGAACTCGTTTTAGTCCACTTCAGCCGTCAACATTAAAACTTCATGAAAGCTTATGCAAAAATGACATTTTTGATCTTTGATGAAATATAATGCTGTAGTCCCATTAGATCCAGTTTTTCTAAAAGAAGAGCTCTATCCATGGCAGAGAACATGCACCTCAACTTCCCTGACTATTTAGCTTTAATACAAAACACTATTGTTCACTCACAAGTCTGCAGGATAAAACAATATATAATTGTACATACAAAGATGTATGCTAAAGCTCGAAGACAAAAATACAGTTGATTGAGAAAATTGATTGAGCAACATGCCAGGGAGGGTAAAACAGTGATCAAAACTAAAGTTATCCACAGAGCGTTTTCACTTTTTCTTTTATTATTTTATGTTTTTTTGTATTCTACCTGAATAATGTTGGTGTTTAGCTTTTAAATGGAACATATTTCTCATAGTTTGATATGTTTTAAGTGTTGGGTATGTCAACATATTTATTAAATGACAGTTGTGCTTCACACATAGCGTAAAACCGTGCTGTAGGCTAAATGTTGTCATAAATTCTTGTGTATGCACTGCTCACACCCTCTACCTTGCTCAGTTAGTTTTGAAAAAAGAAAAATTTTATATATATATTCACTCTACCTAATTATAACATTCATGTTCAAAATCCTACCATTTATTCCATTTCTACTCATTATGTTTGTGCGTGCGTGATGTGTCCTACTTAAATCCATATTTAGTGCAGTTTTCAGTGCACTTTCTTATAAGCTGGTTTTGAACTCCATGTCACAGGAGTCATCAGGCTTTTAGGTCTGCAGTGTTCACATTTATCATTCAGTTCACTATATTTCAGAATGTAAATTAAATAAGACCAGTTAAGCGATTGTTTTAGACTTTACCCAGTGCTTTCACAAGAAATTGAAGATAATTATATTTTCCCTCAAAGGGGGATCTTGGAAGAATGCTTTTAGTAAATCCCACAGTTGATAGCTTTGAAAAGTAGCACAAAAGGACACATGAATAGAGAGCTGGTGCTATTACAAACCAACTGCTTGTGCAACCTGAAAATGTGCAAACAATGAACCTTCTTTGAAAGAGCTTTTGTTGATTTTTATTACTTGAAGAATAAGCAGTGATTGTATTACCTTCCCTTGATCTTTGGCCACATTTCCGACTCTTAGAAATGGACTGCACTACGGTATGAATTACTGCAAGGTATCAGGGCCTTCTGCTGTTGAACAGGATTTTATTTTAACGCAAAGCGATGATAGCGATTAGTACAGCTAGCATCATCAAAACAGCAGACGCCCTGGGTTTTCCCTGGAGAGTCGAAATTAAATCGATTTCCAAACGTCTGCCAAGATTTCTAAATGTAGCAGACAGAAATAAAAAGCTCTAAAAGATAAAAATGAGCAACTTTTCTAATTTGATAATTATTACTGTCTTTCAGAATATAAATTATAAACATATTCTTACATATATGTTCCATCTCTGTTAGTTAGTGAAAATGTCACTGTGGCCAGAAATGTCTGTTTAAAAAGTAAATTGAGAGTTGCTTGATTTCCATTTACTTCATGGCTTTGTGTTATTGATCTGTTTTATTTCTAATTGAAATAAAAGAATCCAGTGTTCAGGTTTTCCGCCTGCAGGTCGTTTCATCTCCTCTTTCTGTGTTTCTGTCCATATAGGAACAAGCCCACAAGACAGCCCAAGAAATTTCTCGCCCAGTGCCTCTGCTCATTTCTCTTTTGCACGAAGGTAAAGGGAACCAAGATACGGTTAAACGTTTCAAAAAATTAATCCAGGTTTGTAGCCGTTTGCTCGAGACTCGTATTTTCTGTGCAAGCTCATGAATAAGGTATCCAACTTTTCTGCATTTATATATTCAAAAATGGCATCCATCATGTGTCATGTAATTTTGTATTTTTCTTTTTTATTATAATCCGCAGTCATTGCCACAGAGCAGACAGGTAACTTGGAGCTAGGCTTTCACTTCTAAATGAAAAATAAAACATTATAACCCCACATGTGTCTGGAGTTCCTCCGTGGTTCCCTCCCTGCTTCATAAGTCTCACTTTAACACTGCAGTTTTACTCATTGAGCCATCTGCATTTAATTCTACATTTATTTACTTGTCGGTTTTTTAATTATGTCTAAATTAACTAGTAGGTTTCATAAAAGAAAAAGAAGGCATCTGTTTTAAAGTCCATCTCCAACTTCGTCGACCGTTCAGGTTTTAGAAGTTTTCCCATGTTTTGGCTACAAACATGGGAGCGTCTTGTTCAAACCCAAGCATGTCGAGTTTGTCTGTTAAAGGTCAAAGTTCTTCTGCATTAACGGTTGGGACACTCCTCAGCGTTTTTGTTGCTGTTTTGCGACAGGACCGATGGCCGCCGCTGGTCCCTGGCCTCCCTGCCCTCCTCTGGATATGGAACCAACACGCCCAGCTCCACCGTCTCTGTAAGCACCTGTAATTCACACGCATTTTGTCAACAAACTTAAAATGAAACTGACTGGTGGATTGTCAGTTTTAAAGACCTCCTGTGTCAACATCACATACTTTAAATTTCTGCCCATGTTTCTTTGCATATTAACTCAATCTTTGTCAGGTTACATTTAGAGCATCGTTGAACAGCAATTTTAGAGACTGGCCGCAGATTCTCGATTGGATTTAGCTCTGGAAGAGGCACACAGACTGTATGTTTGGTATGTTAAGCGGCAATGAAATAATGGAGCAAATTCTCCTCCAGTGTTTATGTTCCATCATAACACATAAAGACATAAGTTTATGTTTTTACTTCTTCATTTAACTCAAACCAATCTAATTATACCCTTTTATTCAGACAAATTCACAAAGTTGTTAATTCTCATTTTTACTGTTTTTTAAACTACTATCCATTGCTTTACATTTTAGAAATAATTGCTGCCTTTTAGTCCCGCCCTCCTTTGTCTCTGAGCTGGTTGGATTCAACCCACATAAACACTGTCTAATTTGGGGAAAACAAAAGTTTCTTCACCTGCGCTAGCTCTCTTCAGGTGTACGGTTCAAAGCATGTTAGGGTAAAACAAACACAATCCAAGCCAAAAAACCTAAAGTATAGCATTTGTAGACTCAATTTGTAGTCTTTTCCTTTAAATTACAGAATCTGAGAAACTGTTTAATCTAGCCTTTAGCTCTTGGAATGGACTTAATAGTCACTATGTTACAGGTTTTCCATTTGAGATTTATCGTATTCCTTTCTCCCTGACCTGCCTGCTGTGTTTACGCTGGTCACTAATGTTCTCTAACAAACCTCAAAAGGCCTTCACAGGAGAGCTGTATTTATTTAAAAATCCATTTACACTCAGAGAGACTCTTACTTACCAATTATTTGACTTCTAATGGTAATTGGTTGCTTGGGGATGTCACAGAAAACAGCTGTTTCTCATTGTTCTCTTCACAATGCAAAATAATCACTTTGTCTTTGTGTATCTGATAGACCTCTTTATGTGAAATCATAATAACCGGCTTGATGTTGCAATGTGACAAAATGTGGTATCAATACTTTCTTTTTTCTTCAAAGTAGTCTCGCTATCCTTTACTTTAACTCTTTTGAATAATATTTTTTAACCGTTTCTGCCACTTTTAGGAAGCCTGCGGTTATACATATTAAAATACGTGAACACACATTGACATGCAGTTACAGCGTCAAAGTTGTTTCACTAGAACTGAAAGGTTTAAGTTGATTATATGTAATAATTTCAAGATGGCCTTTTTATTTTTTTTTTAATTCTTTTTTGCTTTCCATGGTGAAAGTTGATTACATTTCTATTGTTTTCATTCATTTTCTGTTTAACTATTCACTTGGGTTCATTGAAGAACTCGTACTTCTATTTACATTAGATCAGGTTTTAATCCAGCTGAGAATAAATTGTGCCTGAAGGCAAAATATTTTGTTTCTCCAATCAATGAAAAGAAATAGTAACAGTTAACATAATCTACTCTAAATACCCATTGATTCACTCGAAGCCGTAGAACAATGGAAACCAGCTGGAATGTCATCACATTAATAATTAAAGCAGTGCATTCATTTGTAATGTCAGCTTTATTAACATAAAATATGATTACGTCAGCCAGGTCTCTATGTTCTATATGAAACGGCAAAGTTCAATCATATTCGCAAAAAAATAAAATAAAATTACAAACGTGTAAATGTGAATTTTGAAGCTTGCGATAATTGCGTTTTTTTTCTGTCCCTGAACAAAATGCCAAAATCATTCTGGAACATTTTACCTCGCGTTTTTAAATGATTTTTTAACTTGAATCTACCTGTTTAAAAAAAACACTTCCTTCCGTTTAACACTTCCTTTGAATAATGAAGCATTTTCATTTTCTTGATAGTTTATAATACGAACTTCTAGGGAAATTTTGAGAAATTTGCTCATTTTCCACTTTTGAAGGTTGAGAACAATATTAAACTCAAAACTTATATTTAAAATTACATTCAAAAAAGGCTGAAGTTGCTTACAATAATAGTCAAATTAAGGTAATTTATTATTGTTTGAAGACTGTTTAGCCTGCCACAGAGGCACTAATATTTACAATACAGACCTTAGAAAACTATTGATTGGTAACAAACAACACAGAAGTGCAGTATTTTTCATCATTATTACAGGCAGAAAAAACCCCCACCATCTCTTTATTTTTTTTCTTTTCGTTTTCATGTTGAATATATATTTGTTTCATTTTCAGTCATCCTGTTCATCACAGGAGAAGCTGCACCAGCTGCCCTTCCAACCTACGCCCGATGAACTGTACCTCCTCTCCAAGCACTTCTGCACCGAGAGCATCTCCGGGGACGAATGCCGCAGAGCGACGGCCATGCGACCCCGCTCACGCAGTCTCAGGTAGCCGAATCGCCTTTACACCACTGAAACCTTTGATAGCCTGCACTGAAAACCTGCCCTGCATGACTGCGTGACGCGTTTTCAGCCCTGGAAGATCTCCATCCTGTTACGACCATGAGATCATCATGATGAACCACGTCTACAAGGAGCGGTTTCCTAAGGTGAGCGCCCCCGCCGGTAACCACACTCTCAGCTGAAGATCGTCCACTTCAACTGAAAGATGCTCCGCGACCTCCTCACTTACAGGCCACCGCTCAGATGGAGGAAAAGATTCAGGAAATCATCCGCAGCAACTCCCCGGAGAGCGTCCTCCCTCTGGCAGATGGCGTGCTTGGCTTCGCCCACCACCAGATAATTGAACTGGCGCGGGACTGTCTGGAAAAGAGCCGGCTCGGTCTCATCACATCCAGCTACTTCTGCGAACTCACTGACAAACTGGAGAAACTCGTTCAAGAGGTAGGGCGCTTTTTAAACATTTGAAGTTTTCAGAAAACTCTGAGGATGCATTCACTCCATCCCTGTTTAGTCGGGTTTAATCGAACTCTAGTCAGTTTGACTAGAAAGTCCGGTTCACTTGGAGAGGTGTGAATGTGCAACTGAACTCTGATGCGGATCAAAAGAGCAAATTCTTTTCAGCCTTAAAACATAGGTCTAGGTTCAGTTGAAGTGAACTCTGCGGTAATTTGAGTACATATAAATGAACAACTTGTATGGGGACCACTCCAAAACACAGACTATAGAGTAGGGCATTCTGGGTAAATACCACCAATGCAAACCCGCTAGTGGGAGAAATGGCTTGTGGTCTTTTAAAAACCTATAACTGCTAAAATTTGACACCATTCTACTTTTGTTTAGCTTTCGTGAAGCAGGAAGTTGTGATCAGTAGTTTTTGAGATGTTGAGCCATTTTAGCGGTTCTTGGTACAGCGCCACCACAGGCAAGGAGGGGAACAGCTTTTTTAAACGATTTGCTTTCATCAGCTGAAAATGTAACAAATGTTGCCGTTTTGATCCACAAAATGTGAATTTTTACATTCTTAATTTTTTCATTCATGAAGAATTTAGTTCGGTATATTCGGTTTTATTTCCGAATATAGCAGTTCGGAAATAAAACATATTGAACACTTACTTTCCCCCATTTTTTCTATATTAGTACAATTTTGAAATAAGGCATTTCAGTACGTTGATAATTACATAGCTATATAAAAAGGGACAACGTTTATACTTCAACAGTATTTCTCTATTTTCTATAGTTTTACCAAACTGTCTCTCATTTATGTGATGTATGGCATATGCGTGTGATGGTTTCTTATCCCGTCGGTTGCTCTGCAGTCCACAGAGAGGTCAGAAAGTGAGGAGGTCGACTTCATCAGAGAGCTGGCAAAGAAGATCCTCATTGTGATAGCTCGGCCTGCGCGACTGCTGGAATGTCTGGTACGTAAACAAATTCTGATACGAAAACTTCCCCAGTCTTCAGCATTTTCGTTGGTATCTGTCTTACATTTACGTTTTTCAAACAAAAACTAAACAGCTATTGTTTTTTTATGGAAAACTAGGAGCAGCATACAGCACCTCCCTCAATTAGACTCTCCTTGTGTGTAAAGCTGTGTAAATAACTTTTTTTTGTTATTATTGCAGTAGCCTAATCTTCTGTTTAAGACCTCTATTTTATTAGTGGTAGAATAAGGTCAGAGACATAGGCAAGAAGTAAACACTCGGTACAAACAATTGTTTTAACTAAATCGTCTCAATAAATGAAGCAAATTTTAAATGTATATTTTACTTTTTTTATATCATCAATGTGTCGAGGAACTTTTAATAGGTAGTCCCTGACTTCCTGTTTTTTGTTTTGTTTTGTTTTTTGGGAATGAATCCGATAAGACTTAAAAGCCCCTTTATCTTTACCACTTTTCAAAACGGGAAAGACAAGAGAACATGTTTAAGTAAGATAAATGTATATTAATCTGAATACATCAGAAAAACAGCTGTTTGAAGAAACCTGCCTATATCTGGAACCAAAACAAACAGTGAGCAGCTTAAACAAAACATAACAGTTCAGAAATAAAAAATATTGAGCACTTACTTTCCTCCATTTTTTCTATATTAGTACAATTTTGACCCACTTTACATAAACTTAGATCATTTTGAAATAAGGCATTTCAGTAGGTTACATAGCGTTTATATCTCCACTGCAGTATTTTTAGATGCATCTTTCCTGTTTTTAAAAGTGCAAAAGATAAATAATACATTTGAAATCCAAGCTGTTCAATACTTTGAATGACAGTCGTCATTGCATCCATCTGGATGGTCTCTATTAACTTCACTTCATGTTCACACCTGATTTATATTTTTTAGCCTCATCTTTGAGGCACTGCGCATCATTTAAGTTTTTTTTAATGATGAAGTACTTAATTATTATAATCAGCAAAACAAGAAAATTGTATCCTCCCAGCTCCCCAACATACTGTATGGGCTTTACACTGAAGTTGGGTCACTATGTTTCCAGGAATTTGACCCAGAGGAGTTTTACCACCTTCTGGAAGCAGCTGAAGGACACGCTAAAGAAGGCCAAGGCATCAAAACGGACATCCCTCGTTACATCATCAGCCAGCTGGGACTCACGCGAGATCCTCTAGAGGGTACCGGAAGCTCTCTTTCATCATCATCATCATCAGTGCTAACATAATCTAATACAAAACGACTCATTAGAGCTGTTAAATGTGAAATGTGTGTTGTTCTTATCCTGTAGTTGTTCCTGCTGGATTATGGCTCTAAGTAAATGAATCAATTGAAGACTTATTTTTTCTTGAAGTACGCAAAAAATCCCAAAAAACAACGTAACAGACCATTTACCTAATGGCCTTCTGTCTCTGCATATTCAGTAACCAACAGCATTCATTATGACTAATTAGAAAAGAATGTCTTCCCCTCAGAGCCACACAAGCTGGCACATCAGCCAGACTCCGCGTACTTTACCCCGCCGAAGGTCTCCTGTGTTTGGTTCAAACGCCACCTCAGGTGCTTACAGCAAACTCTTCGGAGGGACAGATGCTAAATAGCAGTGGAAATGTGTTTACCGGCTCCCTGGGGAGCTCACATGGCGGTTCACGTTGTTGCACGCAAACAAAACCAGAGTGGTGATTTTCAAAATGGCTGTCAGACGTGTGTTTGTGTTGCCAGATCTGATTTCTGCTCCATTTATTTTAAATTCCGGTTATCTTGGAGTCAGCAGCTCAAAGCTAATTAGCGAATAAACTCTTAAGTTTGGATTTCTTTTGTTTTAAATGTGCTGATTTCTTGGCATTTAAGTTTTTCTTAAATGCCCTACATAGACTTGCATGTGTTCTTAACTTTAAATAGCTACCTGAATTCAACTTTTAGTATTTCTACTACTTTTTTTTTTATTAATTCAGCGTTTTATTCTTCATAGAAATTGCACAGCTGACCAGTAGTGACAGCGGCATTGCAGAAACTCCAGAAACAGACGACTCTGTACGTTTTTAAAAATATAACTATATATTTTTTAACTATTCATAGAGAAGATTATTTATTTATTTATTTTTTACTATTTTTTCTTTACCTTTTTGTCTTCAGTCTCAGAGTCTCAGCACCGTCTTGCGTTCCCGACGGAAACCCTGCGAATTGGACTTTGAGATGATAAAACTCATCAGCAACGGTGCTTACGGGTAAGAAAATATAAAACTAATAGGTTACATTAAATTATTTTTTTCCCTAATTTCTCATCAACTGAAAACGAACCATTCTGAAAGCTTTTTCCGCTCCTTACTGTTGCACCGTTTCACTCCACAGAGCTGTTTATTTAGTCCGGCACAAGGAAACAAAGCAGAGGTTCGCCATGAAGAAAATCAACAAGCAGAATCTGATGCTGCGGAATCAGATACAGCAGGCCTTTGTGGAGAGAGACATCCTCACCTTTGCCGAGAATCCCTTTGTCGTCTCCATGTACTGCTCCTTTGAGACGCGGCGGCACCTGTGCATGGTGATGGAGTATGTCGAAGGTCAGCTGCAGCCGAGTACAAAGCTTTCTGTTTTCCTTCTATCGCATGTTTATATTCATTGATACATTTTTTTTCCCTCTTCAGGAGGAGATTGCGCCACCCTGTTGAAAAACATGGGTCCCCTGCCGGTGGATATGGCCAGAATGTACTTTGCAGAAACTGTTCTTGCTCTGGAATATCTTCACAACTACGGCATCGTCCACAGGGATCTGAAACCTGACAAGTGAGAGCTTGATGTATTAACTCGCCTGCTTGTGCTGCTCATGTGAACTGTGTCAAAAAACTCCTTACTGTTTTCTCACTTTGTGTTTCAATGTTGGGTTTTTTTGTTGGGGTTTTTTCCAACCACCTTTGCTAAATTGCAAAGACACAAACTCTTACCAAATATTTTTGGTCTTCAAATATCTTCGTACACTTGAAATAAAACAAAACTATATTACAAGTAAGTTTTCAGCAATAAATAACAGTTCTTTTAAGTCAATACCTCCTTAATATTGATAAACTATTACCTGTAAGTGCAAGAATCTGCCATTAGACATTTTTCTTACAAGTGAAAATGACATAAAACAAGTTCCTGTATTTTTCTGAAAAGTTACGTATGTTAGTTTTACCTCATTTTGTTTGTATTAAAATATTTGCACGAGAAACTACATCAAAATATGTGATAGGATTTTGTGTTTTTGCAGTATAACAGACTGGATCTACAGCAAGCTGCTAAGCATTCAGTCCAATTTAACCTTTTCAAATTTCAATGGATAGAATTTGAAATTTATGTGACAGACCTTCATAAATTTGAAGGTCTGCTTTTACTTTGCTTTGCTTTTACTATTCACTTTCTCTGCAAGTATAACTGCAGCTACAGTACTTCAGAGTACTGTAGTACTGTACTTCACAAATGTTCAAATTTAAAGACTGATGTTTATCATGTTTGCAAAATGGCATAAGCTCAGTACGTTAGAATGAATAGTTTCTGTGAATATCAGTTTTCAAGGTACACACTCTGAACTGGCTTTAGGTCTGGAATTTGACTGGGCCGCTCTAACACACGAGTATGCTTCAATTTAAATATTTAGGAACATTTTCCTGCTTGGAAGTGAACCTGTTCCAACCTCCAGCAGAGGGGTGTCAAACTTATTTTCGTTTTGGGCCACATCATGAATCATGAATGTCCTCTTATCTGCTGGTTGGGGCAGAAATGATTGAAAACTAACAGTTAAAATTTTGTAATTTTCTGCGCATCATTCGAAGAGTACCTTTAAAAATACATCCAGATCATTCATACAAACAAAAGCTAATTTAATTTGACAGATAAAATAATATTTTGACACACAACCATCATTTTGAAGTCTATTTCTGTGGCCCTCAGGAGTCAGGAGGTCCACAGAAATAATTTTAGCGAGCCAGATACTATTTATGTGTTGATTTAACTCAATTAAATCTAAACTTGTAAGATTATAACTCTCACACGCTGAAAGATGTACAATTCATAACTCATTCTCCTTCTAATAAGACATGTCAATCATCACTTTCCAGTTTTAATTACATTTTCTTTTTCCGTCTGCCTTCATATTCTCTCAGTCTGCTGGTGACGTCGATGGGCCACATCAAACTGACCGACTTTGGCCTCTCTAAAGTAGGCCTGATGAACATGACCACCAACCTGTATGAGGGACACATAGAGAAAGACGCCAGGGAGTTCTCAGATAAGCAGGTGAATGTCTCTTAACTCTCTTCCTCTCCAGTTTGGTCACATATCGTTGCACAGATCATTGAGGATTCCTTTGTGCGTTTTGTCGTTTGCAGGTATGTGGAACCCCAGAGTACATCGCTCCAGAAGTCATCCTGAGGCAAGGCTATGGGAAGCCAGTGGACTGGTGGGCCATGGGCATCATCCTCTATGAGTTCCTTGTGGGCTGCGTGCCTTTTTTTGGGGACACACCAGAGGATCTGTTTGGACAGGTCATAAGCGGTCAGTGTTACCAAAGTGGGTTTTTTTTCTCCCCTGTATAATATTTTGATTCATATAATATTTTGATCACCAGGCGCCTATAGAGTTGAAATGCATGGTGATGAGGTTAGTCAGCTATTTGATTTAAGTCTGTTCAAACGAAGATTTATGTAAAAGTTTCAAAATAAAACAACAGGACAACAGACGGGAGCAGGTTTTGAAGTCAAAGGTTAATAAAATGTTGCAAGAAATACAATTGTGATTATTCCAATGTATGTTTTTTCACACAAATTTATCCTCAGGCCTTAATAATGCTGTCAGTAATGAGATTCGGGTGATTTTTTATTATTATTTTTTTATCTACCATTACATTTGATTGTTGAGGAAAATCCTTTTCCAATTGAGACAATATAAAGTAACTGAAAGTAGAAATAAAATTTCCCTGCTTTGTGTTCTGTTGATTTTGTCCTATAAATCTTCTCCTTGTACAATTTAAAGACTTTTTAGCAACCTGGCAGTTAAACAAATTTGATAAATTGAGTTTTGGTATGTTGATTTTTATTTATTATTATTATTCCCTATTTTTGTATGTCTCTGTCTACCAGTTTAATTGAACAAAATTCAAATTATTCTTTACCTTTAAAGCGATGAATAATGCTTTAAAGTCTTCCCTTTAAAACTTCACTTTAGCATCTTGTATTGTTTAGCTGGAATGATTAGGCCACGGTTTTGCCAAAGGCAGCAAACATTTCCAAATCCATAATCTTCACTGACAGATGTTGAAGGCTCAAAGTGATGAAACTGCAACTTTGCCGTTCAGCCTCCCTTTTATCTGCTGAAAGCTTCACTCTCTGCCATTTGACTGTAGCCTGCGTGGATATGAAACCCACATGGGCATGTTGTAGAAAATACTTTAATTTTAAACGGCAAGTTGTTCCGAATCAAGAGAAAGGAAATTCCCAAACTCTTATTCCGACACACAGCAGAGCAGCTCGGTACTCTTGCCAAGTCAGGCGATCCTATTGTTGTCCAGATTATGCACCACGCTGACTGATGCTGGGACCCAGTCAAAGGGAAAATCTAACAAACAAGTGTAGTCGACGCTCCACAGGCCCGGTCTCATCCCAAACCAAAACTCTGCTCAATCTGAGCATATTTGCATGCAGCTGTTGGGGTTTAGCTCTGAGCACCGCCATAGCGACATGAAGCCTCGGAGGTCTGGTTAAACTTCTGCCAACAACTCAAAGCTGTTCATTTTGCATGGATACATGAGGTTTTGGCTGGTTTATTCTCTCACATTAAAGAATTACTCACATTATATATGTCCTCAAAATATCCCATCTTCGCTTTACATTTATCAGTTGAGAGACGAGCATCTTGGCAGTGAACCCTTATTTTATTGCATTCAAAATCATAGTGGAAGACTCTCTTTCTGAAGCAGGAGTTGCTTTGCTCAGAGATGAATCTTTATGCATAGTGACTAGGGATGTCCGATGTCGGAAATCGCTTTGATATCAGCCAATAAATGAGTATCGGATTATTTCGACCTGCATCTAAAATCTCTGAAATAAGCACTCTGATAGAAGCACTCCGCTCCAGCATCTAATCCGCCCCAGCATTTCCATCCAGCAGCGCTTGTATCCCACACACAGACTCACTAGTTAACAATAAATGAGTCAGTTGTTCTCATACCAATCGTTGACTATTGTTCTCTGTTTATGTAATATCACCTGATCAAGCCTTTCCTGACATTCCACACTACAAAATAAGTAATAAAAGTGTGTGTGATTCGTGCTGATATCGTATCTGGTCAATATTGGTAGGCCTGTCATAATAACAAATTTTGCTTGACGGTAAATGGTCCTAGAAGTTATTGTGATTAATGATATTGTTGTTTCAAGACCATTTTCAAGTAATATAGTAGTTGTGGCATAATAACGCAAAAACACATTCTCAAAGATCAATAAACTTTAAATGCTAATAAACATTTAACACTGGAAGTGGAATTTTAAATATCCAAAATAAACAAACAAATCAGAAACGCCAAAAATGAT
Source organism: Poeciliopsis paucimaculata (assembly GCA_903067055.1). Classification (NCBI taxonomy): domain Eukaryota; kingdom Metazoa; phylum Chordata; class Actinopteri; order Cyprinodontiformes; family Poeciliidae; genus Poeciliopsis; species Poeciliopsis paucimaculata. The sequence goes on from CAEGAD010069243.1 coordinate 88,663, forward strand.
GACCAAGTCTCTGTAAACAAAATGGTTCTTCAAAAAAAAGGGCGAGTTGAGACCAAAGCAGCAGATAGAAGATTTTACTCATCCAGCTTTTGGTAGAAAGAGAGATAAATCGTGCAAATTGAAGTTATTTATTTATTTATTCATTAATTTTTTACTTCAACATGCAATTGATTTAATGCAACAAGCCTAAATATCAGCATCAATTAATACTAAAAGATGCAATATCAGCATCATATCGTGACCGCATTCATTTTGTTGATGTTATTGAAGACTGACATTCCTCTGGTGGCTTTTACAAAAACAGATGCTGCATAGTGACTCTCATTTCGTCTTGAGACCACATGTTAAGTATAAACACTATGATTCATCTTCCTGAAAACATGAGGTGTTGTCAGCGCCGCAGTTTTCCAGCCAATCGTGTCGCTGTATGCTGTTGAGTCGCTGGATAGCCGCCATCGTGTGGGGCGTGGAAATGAATGCCCCGCCATAACGGATTTGGTTTGCTCTCAATCAAGCGACGCCAAGCCTCTGAGGATAACTGTTAATTAAAGAGGCCTGAATACACTCCACCGTGGCCTCAGGATGCACGTACATATTCACAGCCTGCGTCCAGATTTGATTAAAATGCTGCTTAAAGTCAACAATCAGCATGACACAGGCGGGGCTTTAAACATCTGTTCTCCGCTTGTGAGGCTTTTCACAGAAAATGAGAGCGTGCGCAGATTCGTTCACTTTAATCCCTACAATTCACTACAAGGTTAAGTAGAATTTTGCCGGTTGTGCCTCGGAAGGAGCTCTTGAAATCGAAAAGTTCTGAATGTACGGTGTAAGGTGTGGCTTTGTTGTTTAGAGGGGGGAAAACAAAAATCCAGCTTTCTGACTTGACATGCCAACCTGACATTCCAGGTGGTTTTTCAAACAGAAGCATCTGGAAAGTTGTCGGTGCAGACACGGAGCAGTAAAGCACGACAACGAGAGACAGGCTGTCAATAAGAGCTGCCGCTGTTCACAGCAGTTACGCCTGATATACGGCTGCATCCCGTCGCATGTCGCGCTTGTATCCAAACCGAACAGAAAGGTTCACCTAAATCAACAGAATATTATATTATAGATGACATGACACCTTTATTGAGGATTTATACCTGATGGGTAAAAGTTTGACCTGCGTGATATTGACCAAAATAGCATTTTGGTCAACAAGATTTCTGATTGTCTTTAGAGATGATTTGGCCTCGACTAACATTTTGACATTGTTGAATTCTGTGCTATGTGACTAGAGAATGACTTCTGAATAATATCAGCGTTTAAGGCAATATAAGTCATACAATATTTCTACTGACTGACTTCTGAATGCAGTTGGCTGCAGTGGATTTTGTTTAAGGGTATCAGAGTAAAGAGGGCTGATTACAAATAAAATTGCACTCTTTAAATGTGCATTTCTTCAAACATTTAGAAAACCCCAGATCACCAATTTTCAGTTTTCTGGCTGATTGACGATTTTGGAAAAACAAAAAAAAAAAAACATGACCCGCCTATTTCAATTTTGACCTATTAAAATTATCATGTTTTTTCTTTAATAACCAACACTTTCTGTTGCTACAAGGTCACAACACACCTCCAATATACCAATCTTATTTTATCGAAAACTATTGTACAATACCCATGAAACAATAGAGTTGCTTTAACTGCACATGAGATGGTTCCTTTAGTGATTTTCTGACTTGTACATGGTAGATGAGATCAATTTCACCTGTAAGTATCGGCCGACCAGCGATTGATCAGTGCACCCTAATCCGATTACTCAAAATTCCCCAAAATTGTACGAATGCCCTGGCAAGGCATTATATATGGACTCCTACCATGGTTGAATATTGACTTTGAAATAAATAAAAAAAGTCAGTCTTCCATTAAATATGCATATAAAAGCACATCAACATGTGCACACACAAAACATGGTGGTCTAACTATTTCTATGCTTTGTTTGCAGATGAGATCAACTGGCCTGACGGTGAGGACGCTCCACCTCCTGATTCTCAGGAGCTCATCACCCTGCTGCTGAGACAGAACCCTCTGGAAAGGATGGGAGCAGGTGAGAAACCCTCTGACACCTGCAGAGCCGGCTCTCGATTTCCCCCTCGGTTCGGTTCGCCGCTCTAAGCTGCTCGGGAAGAAGCTGAGGTCACCGTACAGCAGAGTACTTTATCCCGTGAGCAGGCCCCAACTCCCCGCTCTGATCAATTGCAATTATTTCCTCGCTAGTGGATGAATCCAATTCCATGCACGGTCAGGCAGGCACTATGAGAATCTGCAGGTTGTAAAAGCGACGGCGACCCGACGGGAAGCCTTTTGTCATTTAGAGGGCGGCTCGACCAAATGTCTGCTGCTGCTGCGCTGAAAGGTCACAGGCAGGAAGTTCTCAGCAGAATTTACGGTCATTACATCGGCTTGTCCTGCAGCCACGAGGGGAAAAAGGAAACGCAGCGTTAGCGTTCCTTCACCTCTTGTGTTAAACTGAAGCGTTAGGGGTTTTTCCCTCATCCTCTCCTTTTTTCTTCCTCTTCTTCTTTTCACTTTGTCCCTTATAAAACTTGTGTTGATCCCACCGACAGGAGGAGCGTCGGAAGTGAAGCAGCATCAGTTTTTCCACAACCTGGACTGGAATGGCCTGCTGAGACAGAAGGCTGAGTTCATCCCTCAACTGGAGTCTGAAGATGACACGAGCTACTTCGACAGTGAGTCAAAACGGAAAACATGAGCAGGCGCTTTAGATCAGTTCTCGTCTTTGCTCTTTTTCGACTTCATGTGCTAAGGCAGCATTAAAGAAAGCAGCTTCTTATAAAGATTTTTTTATAAAGCATGTATGTTTTATAAAAATAAAAAAAAAACACTTGCATGTTTTTAAAAATAATTGATCAAGAAACTTGATAAATTATAAAGCTTACATGCTTTATACCATTTTACCATTAAAAAAAGTTTTTTTCGTGAGTTTTTTTTTGTTTAACATATAAAAACAAGATTTTTTTTTAAATACTTAGAAAAGAAAAACGTCACATTTGTTATAGTTTTGCCACTTTACAATCTCTGAATTCACACTATTTTATTGGCATTTTATCTAATATATCAACATAAAAAGTGCAATATTTTAAAGTGAAAGTAAAAGAAAACTTGCTTTTAATTTTTTCCAACTACAAATCTAAAAAAAAAATTCTCTGCTCAAAAGGAGTCCACAACTAAAGGCCACAAACAAAAAAATGTGTGGCTGCATAATATTTCAGATACACAGCTCCACATGGTGTTGGCAGCATCATGCTGTGGGGTTGCTCATTTTAGTAGAGATGGGACTATTTAGATCTAGGAAGCTAAATATGTGTCGGTACTGCTAGAAAACATGAATTTGAGGCTGGAGTAACAATACTCTGCTTACTCCCAATTACAGTCTTAAAAAAGCTGCACAGGCCCAAAAGGCTACAGTTTCACTTCACTTTATTTTTCATCCATTTTAAAAAAAGACGTGAAGATTTCTCGGGAGAAAATGCTGAATTGGAGAAATAGAGATTTAAGAGCACAACCTGAGCCAAGGCCAACCTTTGTTTCGCTCTGCTGTCTGTCTCTCTGCTTAGCGTTCTTTACTTGGCAAAGAAATGACCAGTAAGAAAGAAAAACGGGAAAAACAAATTGTGGAGAAAAAAAAATTGAGCTAAAACCTCCCTCCTTTTCAGCTCGCTCCGAGAGGTATCACCACCTGGAGACGGAGGAAGACGACACAAACGATGAAGACTTCAACGTGGAGCTGCGGCAGTTCTCCTCCTGCTCTCACAGATTCTCTAAGGTGCCTTTTTACTCTCAGATGAAGCGACAAAAATGAGCCGATGTCCTTATCTGCCCCCATCATTCGTTTTGGGGTTTCATTGAAATCCTCACCTAAAAATCCTGCTTTCACTCCTGCTTGTTCTCTGCTGACACACCCCACCCACACCGGTCATATTAAACATTCGCTGCATAGATTTTCTGCTTGTAAATCCGACCTGTTTTTCTAGTAGTGTGTGAACAGCACACAGTCCAGTCCCTCACGCAGGGAGTCGTGCTGCATTGCAGTAAGCACTCCTCTCACATCAAAACAAAACATTACAGCGAGTCTCAAAAAGCAGCACAGCGTCTCAGAGGGAAACGTTCAGCCGCTCTGAAGGGTTTCACCTCAGCTGCACGTTTGTCAGACGCGATAAGCTCTGCGTAACACAAACAATTGCACCATTATAAAACCTGCAGAATGCATTTAATCTTAAAGATTGTACTTTTTGATGCATTTCGTTGTCAATTATTGTTTTTGTTGCCTGCGTGTAATGAAGTGAACTGTTTTTGTTGTTGTCATCAGGTCTACAGTAGCTTGGATTTGTCCCGAGGACATCTGGAGGAGAAGGGAGAGACGGAGGAGAAGAAGAGTGAGAGCCCCCTCACGTTGGACTCCCTAAGCTGGACTCCAGACTTTGCTGAAATGTAGGCGTGTTTCCATCTGTGCAGAATAAACACCGTCTGACTGACTGCGTCAGCGCATCTTTAAAGAGTCTTAAATTTATGCATCCAAAATTAAGGTTTTAAAATATCTTTAATTCAACTTAAAAACTAACTTGACCTTTTAATATGTTAATTACAGGTCTTAAATTTTGTCTGGACGTTGACAAAATGGACTTTTCCGTCGAGCAACAATTTGAGTCACACTCAGACATCTACACTGTGTTTCATTGTCAGGCTAAAGACCTGATAATAAAATAAGGAATACATTTATTAGGTCCATAATTGAACCACCTACTGCTAACTCAATGCTAACATACCCTTGCTAGCTAACTAACTTGTTGGCTAGCCTTTTTGCACCAGTCGTTGCTGGAGTAGATTTGTACATTTTTAAGGAGATGCAGGTCTTAAATCCCCATGGTGGTCTTAAAACTGTGTGGGAAAGTCTTAAATTTGAGTTTGTGAAGCCTGCAGAATCCCTGTTAACAATCTTTTCCAGCGTTGTTTGATTAGCTCATAAGGGCCCGTTGTCCTTTTATCCAGGCCCTCGCTGTCCCACTCGGCAGACACGGACAGCACCAACCAGGTCCCCCAACCCGCTTTACTCCCGAAATTTGCCATCTCGGCTGAGAGCGAAGGAGACGACACCTCGGGCCTCAGCGACCCCAGCAAGGTCTCCTTCTCCATCGGAGAGCTGCCACGGGACGAGCCTGACGTGGTCACTCCCGGCAGCACTCACAGCGGCGCCACGCTTTCTGGTATGAGTTAACGCTACTGCATAGAAACATGACGTCTGGCTTTGGTTTTCTGATAAAATAAAGGTTTCAGTATGGGGGCTTGTCCTTTTTAATATTTTACTTGATTAGTTTGAGATACTTAATTTGTATCATTGATCTGGAAAGTAGATAAAATAATAAGTTTTTTTTTCTTCCCTAGGATTGTTTAATAGATCTGCTTATAAAACTATTGGAGAATTGAACGATTAAAGAAACACATCCTAGGGAATTTACAACCCAAGATTTTCCAAATGATTCTAACATTTGCAAAACTCCAGCATGTTCAACGACAGAAAACTGAAAAAGATAAACAGAGCAGCCTGGATGTAGCCAGTTCCCTTTTGTTTTTTTATCTCTTTGCTTCCTTCAACCTTATTGATGCTAAAATCAGTCCAGTAGTTGACAATTACTTTTAACAATTGTGGTTAAACTAATTAATAACGATTTATCATTTCAGCTGTAGATCCTTAACTCCTTAATAACTGGGCTTGTTGCCAATCTCTTTTTATTCTTATAGGTTATTGTAGTCTCATAATACTATAAAAGCATGAAAGAGATGTTCATCTTTTCTCTCTTTAAACAAGAACAGGAACAACTTTGATTTGACCAAACCTACAATAAATGTAGTTTTTTTTCCCTCATCCAATTGCTACTTTAGTAGCAACCTCCTTAATGTCTTCTTCTGCAAACCGTTTGCACTGTTTAGGAAGCTTCTCTGAGCACCTGGACCAGTTGACGCCCAGGACTGAGGAGGTAAAGATCCCCGATGGCTCCAGCCAGGCCCCCACGGATCAGGCGCCTCAGACGCCCTCCCTGCGACCAGAAACCGCCGCGGAGAAGACCAGACCTTTGGCCAGAGTTCCCAAGTCCGTCTCTGCCGGAGCCCTCTCCCTAATGATCCCTGCCGGTAGGTCACTGAAACGGCACACAATCGAATACTGATTCCAGCTGCAAAGACGCGTTTCTCACAGTGAGCTCCTGGTGATAACGTATCATATCAGAGCTTAGCGTCTCGGAGAAAGCTCTTTGTAGATTCGTGCAGAATTGGCCCAGCTTGACATCTGCTGCGAGATCCATTTTCCAGACCGACTGTGAGCAAACAAGCGAGTCCAAGCCAATAATCAACAGAATTCACAGTTAGGCCTGCGGGGGCAAGAGATCCTTGCTGCTGGGAGAGAAAATCCCATTAGCCTCATCGCGCCAGCTCCAGTAGCAACTCCAGGCCTAGTTTAGGTCTGATCGATTAAATTAGAGAAGCCTCTCAGGTGGTGGTTGTTTATTTTTCCAGATATCTTTGGGGCGTCTCCACTCGCCAGCCCTCTGTCTCCTTACTCCCTCTCCTCGGACCCGTCCTCCAGAGACTCGTCTCCCAGCAGGGACTCGTCCCTCTGCGCCACAAACCCACGGCAGCCCATCGTCATCCACAGCTCTGGGAAGAAGTTTGGCTTCACGCTGAGGGCGATCAGGGTGTACGCCTGCGACAGCGACATGTACACAGTCTATCACATGGTCTGGGTAAGGAACGTTGACTGCTACAGACATTTTAAGCTAGCATTCTGTAATAAAAAAATAAAAGATTTGAGATGGCAATATGGTTGTTTTGACTATTTTTGGTTGTTTTTTGGTGACTCAGAATGTAGAAGATGCCGGGCCGGCACATAAAGCAGGACTCAAAGCTGGAGACCTGATTACTCATGTGAATGGAGAACCGGTTCACGGTCTGGTCCACACAGAAGTGGTGGAGCTCCTGCTGAAGGTAAACAACACTGCACCTTTAAACTGGGGCTGTACCATTACATGCTGGGTTTGTGCTCAGTTTACTTAAATCCATGAATTAGCTGAAAACCATCTGAATGAAAGTAAGAAAAACTCTAGTTGTTTTGCATTTAATGTTTCTGTGGGAGAATAAGCAGTTTCCCTTCAACCTTAAATTAAAAACAGAAAAACAAAATAGAGAAAAAACTGAAAAGTGTGGTGTGCTTATTTTTTGTTTGCTCCAGTCTCCTTGAACCGACCCACCTTTCATTTCACTCAACTATTATCTCACCTTTAACTATTATCTTTTCATCAACTTCTAAATTGGAGTCAGATGATGATGATGATAATACATTTATTTTTATTGACTTTACAATAACCACTAATCTAACTAAAGTGCTTTACAGTGGTATAATATAACACACTATAATAAAGTAAAAAGATAATACAAAAAATGTCACACTTCATGTTGAAAATATGTCTTGGGTCTTGATTTGATCGGGACTTTGACTAGGCCATTTGTTGTTGTTTTTTAAGCACAACTGGTTTTCTTGCTCACATAAATTTTATTTCTCTTTCAGAGTGGAAGCAAAGTGGCGATCTCTACCACTCCCTTTGAAAACACGTCAATAAAAACTGGCCCAGCCAGGAGAAACAGCTACAGGAGCAAGATGGTGAGGTGTGGAAAAAAGCCCAAAAAGGAGAAGACACCAGAAAGGTAAATAATTTATAGAGCTGAACATATTTTATCTTTTTGCTATGTTGGGAATCTTATAAACTGTTTCTACAGTGAGTGTAGATGCAATAAAAGGTTAGTGGATGTTGCTGTTGCTTAAGATGTGGAATCAGAAGGCTGCCGTTTCCTCTGCTCCTTGTGTACTTCTTTATCATTATTATTAATGACACACACAGAATGAAGTTTAGTTTCAAGCCTTTAAAAGATTCAGCAAGCTCCAAATATGTTCAACAATACTAGTTTATATTTTTTCACACTGTTTTTATTGAGCAAAATAAATGACCATGTGTATCTGGATTTAAATTAATTGCTAGGTTTAATATTTATTCACTGTGGATTGTAAAGACTGTTTATTTAAAGAGGGCAGTTCCCGTTCCAGGCTATTTGAATGAAATGCTTACAAGGCCTTCACAGCTGCAGGTTTTTGAAGCTCTATTCATTTAATAAATAAATGTGGTTTCGCCATTGTTTATATAGTAGCAATTTACATCTGTGAACATTAACTTTGTTGCCGTAGATTCTCAGTTGAATTTCAAGTCCGTACACATGAAAATGCTTTGAAATATTTTATTTCAGCTTAGTCATTCCCCTCAAGAAGGGAAACCACGCCCTAGTCCTAAGTCTTTTTTTTACCTTCTACCTTTCTTAAAGGATTAGCCTGTATTTACTGTGAAACACCATCAATCTACACATATCTATCCAGCTGCCTTTCATGTTGCACCATACCCTGAAAGCAGTTGATTGTATTTTGTGATATTACAGTGAATTCAAATGTACAGCACACTTTTTCAGATTTTTGTGAAAAATGTCAAGTCATTATCATTATTTTTCCCACTTAATAATTATTGTCTACTTTGAAATGATCCAGCAAATTGAAATTGAAATTTTTATTAACACTGTTGATTCCTGCTCATTGCTGTTTTTGTGTTGAGTTCTATGTGGTAAACTGATACAGAGGGTTTAAATATATATTATTGACCCATCTCTGCTTTTATGAAGCATCCTCATGAAGTTTTCATACGAACAAAGCATTATTCTTAGTTTTTGTTTCGGTTTTTTCCAGGCGCCGCTCCCTTTTCAAACGTTTCGCCATGCAGCCTTCTCCTTTGCTCCACACGAGCCGGAGTTTCTCCTCCCTAAACCACTCTCTGTCCTCCGGCGAGAGTCTGCCCGGCTCCCCCACCCACAGCCTCTCGCCTCGCTCTCCCACCGCCGCCCTCCGAACTGCGCCGGATTTCACCCAGTCAGGTGGGAGAGTTGACCTCAACTTTGGACAAACAGATGACCTGTGTATGCCTTTCATTTACTGACGCGTACCGTGACCTGTGCTTGTGAATTCCAGGTGGCAACTCCTCCCAGAGCAGCTCTCCCAGCTCCAGCGCTCCGAACTCCCCCGCCGGCTCCGGCCACATCCGTCCCAGCACGCTGTACGGCCTCGGCCCCAAGCTGCCGAGTCAGCGGCTCCGACAGGGGCGTCGAAAATCTGCCGGCAGCATCCCCCTCTCTCCTTTGGCCCGTACGCCCTCGCCCACTCCGCAGCCAACGTCTCCCCAGCGCTCGCCCTCTCCGCTACTGAGCGGACTTCCTGTAGCGATTTCCAAGGTGGCACAACCTTTCCCGGCCAAAATACACTCCCCTCCCACAATCGTCCGCCATATTGCTTGCCCTAAAAATGCCGAGCCTCCTCGCTCACCCCTGCTGAAGCGCGTTCAGTCCGAGGAGAAGCTGTCCCCATCCTACGTGGGGGAGAAGAAGCACCTTTGTACCAGAAAACACAGCTTGGAGGTCACCCAGGAGGAGGCTCAGGACGAGGAGGTGAGGGCTTCTGAACGAGATTACACTACCCTGCAGAGCGTGGACGAAACAGCTAGCGAGCCGTTGCCTGTTAATCGCCTGCGGCCCGTTGAGCAAGGCTGCTTAAAGAGGCCCGTTGGTCGTAAGGTAGGCCGACAGGAGTCTTTGGAGGAGCTTGACAAGGAGAAACTGAAATTCAAGATGGTGGTTAAAAGGCAGGACTGGTCAGAGAGGAGGGAGTCTCTGCAGAAGCAAGATGCTCTGCTTGAATCTGACTCATTGCCCCTGTGTGGTGATGAGAAGGATGAAAGTTTCCTTTTTCCAAACCAGAGCAAACCCCAGAGCAGCTCAGAATCTGGCCTGGAGATCAAAGCTGCAAGCACAACGCTTAAAGATGTCCTCTACAAAAAACTGTCCACACGGGTCTGTGAAGGCTTCGGCGAAGCGTCCGGTGCCAGCTGTGAAGGTGAAGGAAGCACCCGGTCATCTCCCTGCACTCCCCACTCGGAGCGGCAGCTCACTCGGCAGGGGAAAGACGTGGCAAAGCCTGACAGACTGGACTTCAAAGCTCCAAGCATAGAGTTCACCAGGAAGAGGCTGTCCTTTGAAGACAGAGAGGACTGCTTGTGTCGGCTGTCGTCCGGCCTCCATGAGAACCTTCACTTTGGCTCCATGAGGTCCAAGAGCCTACAGCTGGATACGGTCGGGTCTCATGACCACATGAAGGGCAGCGTTCACTCTAATCCCGAAGGTCTAACCCCCAAGCTTTACTCGGGGAGGGAAGGGAGTGCTGTGGAGAAACTCCAGCTCATTTCATCTGCTGAGTCTGCGCTGAGGAAGACTTCATCTGAGTACAAACTTGAGGGACGCCACGTCTCCTCGCTTAAGCCCCTTGAGGGGACTCTGGACATTGCTCTGCTTTCAGGGCCGAGGGTTTCCAAAACCGAAAGCTGCCTGTCCAAAATTACAGACCACACAAGCGACACACTCTCTCTGAGCCCATCGGTACGCCTCAAAAGTCCAACTGATAGACAGATCACCGTCCCCCAACTGAAGGCTGATAAGGTGAAAACCTCTCTGACCTGTTTGCCAAGTAATGAAGTTGTTTTGCCTGTAACCAGCGGAATTGTCTCCAAAGAACAGCCCAATACTGCAGCAGCAGACATTAAAATTGCTTCAATTGTTGATAAGGCACAAGACAGACACAGAGACTCATTAAAGCCTTCAGGAGTCAAACAAGATGGCCGTGCCGGTATAAAGGCCTCGTCTTCTTTAGTTCATGACCTGAGAGGCCCCAGACACACCTCCCACTTCTCCTCCAGCGGGAAAACACCCTCCATACGGGAAGTGAGCAACGAAGATCAGGAGGACGAAGCAGAGCAAGAGGACGTTTTGCCAAACACCGCGTCACCAAATCAAAACGGGTCAGAAACAGTGGCATCTTTGAATTCAGCGAGGCTGGAGGTAAACAGCACAACTCCTTCACATGTTGAGGTGGCTGGTAATGAAAGGCAACGAAGGCAGAGCTCAGACTCTGGTTTGGATACGGGTCAACATCAGAGTGCTGAGAAACCAATATCTGCTGTTAGCTCGGGGCAAGTACAGAACGTCCCCACTCCTGAGCTCACTCCAGAGAATGTGCTTTCTAAACAGCAACCACTCAACATCTGCTCCTCAGGCGCACAGGCAACAGTTCCTGTCACAACATCAGCATTATCTTCCAAGGGTGATAATAAATCCAACTGTTTAAATCCTGAAGTCACCTGCGGAACATCTGCTGGTGAAGATGTGGCGCTGCCTAGCAGAGGAACGAACAGAGCCAGCTCTGAAATCAATACCGGTGCCTCCAAAACGGAGAAAATCACAAACACTTCCTTCAATCTTGCAACAAAAGAGAACATAAATATGAACAGAAAAACTAACTCTGCACCTGCTGATGACTCACAGGACATGTTCCTGAAGAAACAACTTCCTACAATCTCGTCAAAGAACTCTGTGTGTTTGAAAGATGTTGGGCGATCCTCTAAACACTGTCCAGCGGAAAAAGCACAGCACAAACCATCGGATTCAGAGTTCAAGAAGGGAGCAAAGGAAAACACCGCGGTCCAGCCTGCGAAACTCAAAGTTTCACCTCCGAATGAAAATGCTTCGAGTCCTAAAGGTAAATCGAGGCCTGAACCCCAAACTGAAGATTTTGCATCTGTGACGGATTCAAATCCACCTGAAGTAAAGTCTCACATTACAACTCCTCCAATCCCAAGCACAAAACACCCTAAGGAACCTGGAGCCACTACTACAAATGTTCAAGCAACTAAGGACTTTAAACGTGGAGAGGTGTCATTGTCCGTCGGGTATGGCATGAAGCTGGAAGAACCACCGCAGCCAACACAGTCACCCAAGCAAAAGGTGACCCAACCCAACTGTTCTTTTACCATAAAAGACAGCCCAGACACAAAGCCAAAACCCCTGCCTCCTAAAACCGCATCGTCAACCCCTCTTATCAAACAAAATCTGGATGCAAAACCAAAAGATCGTTCACCCAAAAACCAACCTCACCCTGATTCTAAACCAAAAGATAGAGTCTTGCCTCCCCCTTTGCTTCAGCAGTCGTCAGAGGTTAGCTCTCCTCCCAAACCTCCACCGGTGCTCCCAAAGCCTGCAGTGAAAAAGGACACGTGCTTGCCGAGCCAAGGAGACGCCTTAGACAAGGTCAGGTGCGAGCCTGTGGTCAAGGGGTCTAAGGATGCGCTCAAACAAGACGGTCACAAGCCTCCGGACGCCCAAAACACAAGCCCCCTTGACAAGCAGCTCTCGTCTGGCCGGAAGGAGCAGGCGGACAGGAAGAAAAAAGACGCTGTTCCAGAGGTCACGTCTGTCCAGAAATCTACAAAAAGGGACGCATCCCGGGTTTCTCCCTCAACGCTCAAAGAAACCTCAGATAAAGACGGTAGCAGGTGCAAGCAGCAGAAGGATTTACCCCGTAACTCCAGTAACAAGAAGTAAAAACACAAAGGAAGTTCAAATGATTTGTCAGCATCATCATGCCTTCTTTTTTTCCTTCTTCTTCTTTATTTGGGGGGGTGTGTGTGTGAGGGGGGCTAGGAGGAGGGGTTTACTTGAGGACCGGCCAAGCTGTTACATACCGATTCAGGTGTTGGCATCTCTTAATTTGCTGATGACGTTGGTGTTTTTCTCTCAAGTCAAATGAATGTGTGAAGGTTTGTTTGTTTTCCTCACCAAAAGCTTTGTGCAATCAGTACGTCAGAGGCTGTAATGTGATGAAGAGTCAGTGCCATAAAAGATTTCGAATTGCACTTTTACTTGTGGAGTCTGAGGACCCGATGCCGAGGTCTTTTTAATGCAGTAGACCACATGATTTTACTAAGCAGTTTAGCTACCGGTGGTTTTTTGTTTTTGGTTTTTTTTTCCCTGCCTGGTATGATCCGCTTGATTCAAGTTTGTCAATAAGTGGGTGCTTGTTCACCTAAAACATTAACGTACAGAATCATGTTCTGGTTCTTAGTGAAGGGGCCTTAGACATGTGGGGAAATAAAACCTCTTGCTGTTCTTAGCAAGGAGTTGCTTAGTCACATTCCTTTGACATCTGTACATATATAGTTCTGATTTTTATGCAATATGGTGTAAATAAAATGCTGTAAAACAGGGGTGGGGGGAAAAACACGGGCTTACAATGATTGTTTGTATTATATGTAAAGATTTTGCCGTGTCATGTTTGTATTGCTCGACATGAAGACGTTCTGCTCTGTGGTCTGAAGTCTCATCCTCTCTGACGTCTGTCGTGTTCCAAAACTGACTTGAAGAGGGACAACGTTTGAGGAGCTAAACTGGGCTATTTCTTTTAAATGTAGCATTATAAATAAATATAAATCTATATGAAACTGTGAGGGCTATCAGCGTTTCCTAAGAATGTCTCTATCGTTCGCTTGGCGTGTTTGCACGCCAGCTTGCAGTTTTGAAGAATGCCAAGCGATTGTTTGATTTGAAGGAACGAACGAGCGCTTCTGTTGATTTCAAATCCTTCGGGGGGTTTTCGAGGACTTCTGCTCGATCACACGAGGAATGTGCCATCTTAAAGGGTCGGTGTTCAACTGTTTCACTGTCGGGGTGTCTGTGCTGTATTTGGTCAACCTTAAGCTTCACCTTAACGTAACAAAAGAGTGTTAGCGTTAGTTTATGTCCATGGTGTGCAAATACTCTGTACCACGCCTACAGGCTGTCATGTGTCCCTAGTCACTCTTTGACTATTCATGCCGTTAAATTACAAACCCTGTACAGGAAACTAAAATTAGCTTAGGACATTCTTCTTAGCAGTATATACTGTTTTATTGGGGGTTTTTTAAATCTCCACTACTCGTATAAAACCTAGAAATTTATCTTGACACGAAGCATATCTAAATGTTCCACACCGTCTCCGATAATTATTAATTGACCATAGGGATGTTATCGTGAACCGATCGGATGTTTTCGTCGCATTAGATATTGTAAAGCTGTTATTGTAAGAAGCTGCACCTTAAATGTTTGATCACCGAGTCGATATGAATTAGGAGCTAAAAGTAGAGCCGACACCTCATTCTCATTTCCCCCGCCCCCGTTTTTATGTTCCCAGGGCGACAGACGTCTAAAAGCACATTCAGTGTTTGTTTACAAAGCCTCGTGGATGTATATTTTGTATATTGTTAATTTGCCAAATCTGTATTCTGTGTCTCGGATGATGTTGCTGATAGCCATGTGAGATCTTTTCCCACCCCCAACCCCCTCCCCGCCAGCAGGACGTTCGTTTGTGTTGTAATCAGTGTTCTTATGCGTCAAGTTCTTCTCGTCTGCTTGTCCCTCCAGGTCTCTTAGTTTCTCTGTGCAACACTGGTATTAGGTGAAGTCGCTCTCTATGGTTTGTCTTTTAGAAAACGTGCAATAAAAGTGTTTTGAGTTTTTGTATTTTGCCCAAGAAAAGCTCTATGGATGTCATAGATGTTGTATATTAACAGATATTTATACTTCTAATGTTGCGTAATACTGAAAATAAAATGAGATTCTAAATGATGCGGTTTGTCTCCATTTGGTTTTCTTTGTGTGCATATTTCTGTAAAGACGCATGTTTTGCTTACATTTGTGAAAATGCAAAGTCGACACTTATCCAAGACACATTAAATATCCTCACTGAGTTTAGAAAGTTGTTCCCTAAGCAGCACAAAGGAAGTATCTTTATTTTGATCACAGAAACATCCAATTAAAAGCTGAATTTATTTGTCCACTTTAATTCACTTATACGGGTGACCTGTAAGGTGGTGGGGGCAAAAAACATTTTTGAAGACCCCTTTCTGAATCTAACAAAAAAGAAATTATTTTGACTTTCAGGTTGACTTGAATCTTTTTTTGAGTCATTTGCAGGTATAAAAATCTAGATTATATGTTGGGTTTTTTTATTTAAAAAAAAAAAGGTTTTTCTTGGCCCTCATGAAACATTTTTTTTTATGGAGAGCAAAAAAAAAAAAAAGTGATAAAAATGATTTATATTTCAACAACCCAAGAAAAGAGTGAGTGAAGAGTTTTTGTTTTTTTTTTTGTTTTGTTTTTTTTGCTTAGGGCAAGTAAAAAAAAACATTTCCTGTTATGCTGTTTAAGACTTTTTTTTCCCTTTTCATCCAACATGCAAAACCTCTTTGGGGATTTCTCCAAGTATTGTTCTTGTGTGTGCGTGTGTTTGGGCCTCAAAGGGAAATAGGAAAAATATTTCCTCTCGTTTTACTAAGTGTTTTTTTCTTCTCATCCGACACATAAGAAGAAACTTGGTTTTATCGCACAACTTGTCTTCTTTCTTTTTTTTGTTTATAAATTACCCAATGAAGGGTAATTTATAAACACAACTTTGTCCTCATTTTTTTTTATTTTTTGGCAGTACACTTTTTATTTTACACCCTAACTGAATAAAAAGAGAAGTTTTAGTCTAATTTGAAGTCACGCAGTGGTTCACATTTCAGCTCTATGTGAACCAATAGTTGCTGGTGTCTCACTAACACGTATGTCATGTATCCCATCAGCCCACACTTCCCGTTTCAACCAGGGGGATTTATTTCATCCAACAACTGTACCAAAGTGTTTAAATCCAATAAATCTGCAACACATAAATGGGTCAAACGATCCTGCAGTTCCAGTAGGGGGCAGTATCTCTCTACTCCTGTGCCAGGGTGGGTGAAGTTAAAGTAGGTCTCCTGTTATGCAACATGTGCAGAGTGAAGCTGCAGGGAAACTGAAGCGTTATAACGCAGCACATTTCCAGTAGCAGCTTGTTTCACTCATTTCTCAAACTGTATGCAGTCCAATAAAATGAAATGAAGTCCCACAATCCTACGTTTTAATGTCAAATGTAATATTTTATAACTGAGTAAGTTTACCTTATTAAGCCTGACTTTGTGGGGTGGGGGGGTAGAAGAAAAAAAAATCACCTGATGTCACCACTATACCCACACTTTCCATCACAAAGCAGTGTGCCTCGCTCAGCAATGTCCTCGCTGCTGTTTTCATCCCCGTTGCGGCCTTCTGTCTTCAGAGCAGCGCTGTCAGTAAATCAAAGTTAGCATTGTTCATTGATCAGCATGTGCCAATGCAGAGAACATCTCCCCAGCTTCCCCCCCTCGGCACTTACAGAAAGCAAAGCCAACGTTGTTCCATCCTCATCAAGGCAGACCTCTTTCCCCCGGCGGCCATCTTTTATTCTCCTAAATCTGCAAAAAGCGACCCCAGATCGCCACGTCGCGTTTCACCTCTTCGTCGGCCTCGCTGCTGCCACTTTAGAGGAATGAAATGATAAATTATTCAGCCCATGGTCGTCATTAGGCCAAACCAGCGAGTGGAAGGTTCCCAATCCGGTTTCCGAAAGCGGATCGATACTGATGATGTGACCTTTACACCATGCGTTGGTATTGATACGGCTGCTGGGGGAATATTCAAGTCTGTTTGCACACACAGAATCAGATGCATCATAAAGCGTAAAAACGGAAAGGAAGTCTGCTCGGCTGACTGCTGAAAGCTTGTAGCTGTCAGCATTACTGTCTCTGGTGTGAGCACAAATAAATCCTACCACTGTAACTCTGCTTTACTCTCTCAATGTAAGGAGAACTCTCTCTTTTTGCCTACCCTTGCAATATGCAAAAGAGCCTTGCAGTAGAAAAAATACGGCAAAAATCCACTTGTTTAGAAACATGTCAGCTTTGCATTATCTAGAGACTGAAATGTTCCACCTTCTTTTGCAAAAAAACCCAACTCGGTCCGAGTTGGATTTAGTTGGAAGAAGTTCCAAATATTTTCCCAGATGTTCTATTATGTTCACAGCTGGATACGGAGTGAACACACCTGATGGACGTTGTCAACGTTGACAGTTGTATAGTTTAATGCGAGCACACAAAACACAGAAACCAGAACTCAGTATTGTGATCTTCCCCCCACATGCTGAGTGTTTACATGTAGTTCACTGTTTACACAGGTTAGCTAGGTTAGATTAGGACACACCCTCCGACCAGAACACGAGACTCCCAGCCACACCTAACATGACTTCACTTTTTGAGACTTTTGTGCTTTGCCATCTTAACCACAAGCATGTGGCAAACGATGTGATGAAAACAATCCTTGAGGTTGGTGTTAAGCGTGCAAAAGTTGTGACACATCATTGGATTCTCTCAGACCACAAGAACAGTTCTTAGAGCCTGTTTCTGTTCTTACTTTGGCTGCACTGCAGAAACTGATTGGTCAACCAGAGGAGCGCAAAACCGAGAGCTCCGTTTTTTTTGGTGTCAAAACGGTGTCATACACCAGTCCACAAAGCCAATATTCCAAACAGAAAAAATCAGTTTTTAAAGTTTGAAAATGGACATAGAGACGCGTTTTATTTTTGGAGACTGTGAAGTTTGGCGGGAGGTGACTTTGCAGCAGGAGGAATTTGTGCTCTTCACGAAATAGATGGCGTCAATATTTATGCGGAAATAATGAAGAGATAAAGTCGAACCTTGAGCTTGAACGGACGTTTTCAATGGAAAACGAGCCCAAACTCGACATGTTTGATGAGAATAAAGTGGAAGCTTTAGAGTGGTCATCTCACATGTCTGATCTTAGTTCAGCTAAAAGTCAAGAGTGAGCAAGGGAGCTTGTGGACCTGACCCAGTTAAACCAGTTCTATTTGGAGGAATGAGTCAAAATCGCCGCAGACTGTATTAAGAAGCTTAGGGAATGATAACCAAAAACCTTTGGATATTGTTTCAACTGTACATATTAAAATCCTTTGACAATAAGTGTACATTTTTCAGTATATATTAAACTATTATATTTTTCTTTTTTTTGTTAATAGTTGTGGCTTCCACAAGTAAAGTTGATATTTCTTGGGCGCCCCCTAATGGTGTGGAGGTCTGCTGCTCAAAAACAAACTGAGCAAAAGATGGAAAAATAACCAAACCAACTCAAGTTGATATTTCAACTTGAGTTGTTTTGGTTATTAAATATCACATTTAACTGAGTTTTGTAGGTTAAATGTTAATGTTTTATTTGCATTGTTATGGCACTTGACTTAATGTAGTTTTTGATTGTTGATTCTATGTTGCATGACTTTGTGTTTATTATGTAAAGCACTTTGAAATGCCTTGGTTCTGAAATGTGCTATACAAATAAAATTTGATTGATTGATTGATTGATGCTTGGGCGCCCACTAATGGTGTGGAGGTCTGCTACTCAAAAACAAACAGCAAAAAATGAAAAAATAACCAACACAAGTAACATTTATATTTCTTGGATGCCCCCTACTGGTGTGGAGGCTCGTTGCTCAAAAACAAACTGAGCAAAAGATGGAAAAATAACCAAAACTAAAGTTGACATTTCTTGGGCGCCCCCTACTGGTGTGGAGGTCTGCTGCTTGCTTTGCTTGTGCGTCGGCCTGGGTTTGTATGCAGTCCTGACTGGATGCAGAGGTTTTAAAAACAAACTCATGTGAAGTGGTACAAAGGTTGAAAGTTCATAAAGTCAGCCAACTCCTGTCTCTGGGGGGACAACATGTTTTGATAATGCTCCTAAATAACAGTTTGG
Organism: Poeciliopsis paucimaculata; assembly: GCA_903067055.1. Classification (NCBI taxonomy): domain Eukaryota; kingdom Metazoa; phylum Chordata; class Actinopteri; order Cyprinodontiformes; family Poeciliidae; genus Poeciliopsis; species Poeciliopsis paucimaculata. Next base: position 107,320 of record CAEGAD010069243.1, read on the forward strand.
ATCTGTTGTTGGATATAAGTTAAAAGTGTCCCCCTTTTCCCTCTCACTGCAACTAAAGAACAGTGAGGTGGGGTGAAAAAGGGCGAGGAGTGAGAATCGCACAAACAGAGAGGGGTGAAAACAGCGGTGGGAAGACTCTGTGTTCCCGCGCGCTCCTCCTGCAATCGGAGACGCGCAGATAAATCCACTCTGGCCTGTATTAACTTTGCTGCTGCTGGAATTTGTTTGAGTACATTCTGTGACTTGGGGAGAAGCCAAAAACTCCAGCCCCGCTCTCTCATATCTCATGTTGCAAGCGATGGCTGCCGGGACTCAGCCAGCCACTGGGCTCGTAGTGCGCGCGTGGGGGGGAGAGGGAGAGAGGGCGCGCGCTTTCTGTAGTTGTTTTTTCGTCTCTCGCGCTCGAAAAAATAATTAAAAAAAAAAAAAAAAAGATGATGTACTTACGTTTGAGGAACTGCGGCGCGGCTTTAGCAGCTCCAGAGCTCCATTTGCGTTTTAACAGGTCACATACTTCAGTTTGAATTCCTCCCTCGCTCTCCGCTCATTAAAGCTCGTGCGGTCCCGGGGATTTAATGTACGTTTTTTTTTTGTTTTTTTTTTCAGGAACGTGGTAAACATCCTCTATGATTATGCGATAAAAACTCCTCTGGATCTTCCCGTGCCCAGCCTGCGTGTGTCGTGCGATCCACGTCTGTGTACCTTCTGAAACATATTTCTGTTTGTTGATCCAGTCCTTTTGTGCATGGTGGTGCAATTTAAACACGGAAAAATAAAGTGTTTCTGTGTGTCTGTATACGTGTGTGTGTGTGTGTGGGTGTGTGTATGTGTGCGGTGACCGGTTGAAAGTGTGGGGAGTAAAGCGCAAGAGTCAACATTCGGCAGGGTATAAACCGGGTGGGAGACCAATAAAAGGCCGCTTTATTTTCAGAAATCGTGGAAGTGCAAGTGTTGCAACAATTAAGAGACGTAAAAACCTGATTCTCATGCAACCAGGGTTTAATTGGAGGCCTCTCGAGAGGTGCGTGCGTGTGTGGCACAAAGAAAATGAGCACAATGACTAAAACCATCACGGCCTGCGCGGTGAAATGGGAGGATGAAGTTGGAGTCGATGATATTGCGGCTCCTTTTTGTGTGTGTGTCGATTCGAGATGCTAAGACCAGCTAAGAGCCCAGACACACACGGTGTCGTTTCTGCACGCTGTTTCATATTTCCCATTGATTTCATCTCGGTGTTTGAACGGGGAGATGATGTGTGTGTGTGTGTGTGTGTGTGTGTGTGTGTGTGTGTGTGTGTGTTTCTTTCGGGGTGTGGTGCTCGATATGTAGGAGGAAATTAGCAACATATGAATCCAAATCAGTGGCTCGGCTGTGGTTTTACTGGAGGGGTGGGGCGTTCATGGTCACTGATTTAAAAAAAAATTTTCAGCACTTTGTTTTACATTTATATTTTTAAAAATGTAAACGTGTGTGTGTGTGTGTGTGATACGACGGCCCATTGTCGATACAAAGAAATTAAAGGAGGTGTAAACTTCCGGCTAAAACGGCAGAAATTTTGAGATTAATCTTAGAATGTTTCTGGAAAAAGAAATACTTGGAAATTTGCTCAAATATTTTGTATGTAGCATGTTTTTTGTTTGTTTATTGTTAGGTTTTTTTTTTGTGCACGGCAGCCATTTTATGTATCTGTCATAACCTCTCAGTGTAATGGCTAATAAAACGTCAACCACGCTGGGAAAGTGGTATAATTAAACAGAAATACTGTCTCTCATCAGTAGCTAAACTCTGGGACGGGCTAACTGTTATTAGCATTTCAAGCTAGCCTGAACAGCACTGTTTAAAAGTTCGAGCAAAAGAAGTGGCAGGTCGTTTACTGACTAGTGTTGTACATAAGTTACATTAAATTAGAAGCACTAATAATTGAGTGCTTCTTCAATTATTTTCTGTCATGCCCCCCGCGACTATAAATAGTATAATTTGTCTATAAAATAGTTTTAAGTACTCCTCTGCATAACACTGTATCCTTATTAACGTATAAGAGAATAAAAAAAGAAAGAAATATGGACAAACTTACAACAAAGAATAGCTTTATTAACAGGTGTGTGTAATGTCTTTAAGTGACGCCTTAATTTATTTGGCTTCATGCTGTCGGCTGCTAACATTTTTAGACACAATAAGCACACCGGTCTTTCCTCGTCTCCCACCGTAGTCACAGTGAAGCCAAACGCTACATAAGCTTCGTCATA